>CM074439.1:30339059-30389059 GCA_037101425.1 Elopichthys bambusa | reverse complement strand
TTAAATGATTTATTTTAGTATGATGTTTGATTACATAATAATATGTATAAATATATATTTATATAATTTTAAAATATATAATTTATATTATACAATAATAATTATTATAAATGTATTATTATGATAATGTAACATTATCGTTACATTGCACTTAAATCAATGATATAGACTAACTCTCTCTCTCTCTCTCTCTATATATATATATGTGTGTGTGTGTGTGTGTGTGTGTGTGTGTATGTGTAATATGTCTTTAAATATATTAATTAATCCAAGTATTTCTGAAATAGATGAGGTGTATAAGTGCTGTATAAATTAAATGCTTTATCATTTACAGGAATCTGCACTGAAGAAACCACTGTCCTGCCATGTCGAGTGGCTATAAGCCAGATATCCTGTGGTCCCCCCATCACGCAGACCGCTATGTGATCTGTGACAATGAACTCAGTCTGTATCGGATCGGACCTGCAGGAAGCTCAGAAACCAAAGCTGGCGCCCTTCCGTTATCCGAGGAGACGGCGGCCACTTTGCTGGCCATCAACTCTGACACCCCATATATGAAATGTGTGGCCTGGTATCCCAAACATGAGCCGGAGTGTTTGCTGGCAGTGGGACAGGCCAATGGCCGAGTCGTCCTGACCAGTCTGGGACAGAGCCACAACTCTAAATGTAAGGAGCTTATGGGTAAGGAATTTGTGCCCAAGCACGCCCGACAATGCAATACGCTCGCGTGGAACCCAGTGGACAGTAATTGGCTGGCGGCTGGTTTGGATAAGCATCGAGCTGATTTTTCTGTTCTGATATGGGACATCAGTAGTAAGTTTTCCCCCGAAGCAGTTCCTGCCGAGAAGGTTCGCATGTCTGGGGATGCGGACTCTGGGCTAGTGGTGACCAAACCGCTGTACGAGCTGGGTCAGAACGACGCCTGTCTTTCTCTTTGTTGGCTCCCTCGTGACCATCAGAAGTTGCTCTTGGCCGGGATGCACAGGAATCTGGCCATCTTTGACCTGCGCAACACCAGCCAGAAGACGTTTGTGAACACCAAGGCCATCCAGGGTGTGACGGTGGACCCTCACTTTCAGGATCGCGTGGCATCCTTCTTCGAAGGCCAGGTGGCCATCTGGGATTTGCGCAAATTCGAAAAACCAGTCTTCACTTTGACTGAGCAGCCCAAACCTTTGACTAAAGTGGCTTGGTGTCCCACTCGTATGGGCCTGCTGGCCACGCTCACGCGGGACAGCAACATCATCCGGCTGTATGACATGCAGCACACGCCCATGCCATTCGGAGATGAGGTCGAACCCACCATCATCGAGCGCAGTGTGCAGCCTTGCAGCGAGAGCATCATCAGCAGCTTCGCCTGGCATCCGTCTGCACAGAACCGCATGGTGGTGGTGTCGCCCAACCGGGTCATGAATGACTTCACCGTCTTTGAGCGTATTTCACTGGCTTGGAGCTCCACCACTTCGCTGATGTGGGCGTGTGGGCGGCACCTCTACGAGTGCACAGAGGATGCCGGCCAGGGGGCAGCCGCTGCTGAAAAGGACATCGCCACTAAGATGAGGGAGAGAGCGCAGTCACGCTATGGCCACGACACTGTCCAGGTGTGGCGGAACCACGTGCTGGCTGGAGGAGATGACCCGCAGCTGAGGTCGCTCTGGTACACACTACACTATATCCTTTTCTGCAGCGCTGTGGCATTACAGGAGACCTCTGAATGTCTCAAAGCATATATGTCAGTCATTGTTGAATGGCATGTTAAATTCTGTGCTTAAAGGGTTAGTTCACCCAAAAATGAAATTTCTTAATTACTTAATTAATTACTCGCTGTCATGTCATTCCACACCCGTAAGACTTTCATTCATCTTTGGAAAACAATTGAAGATCTTTTTGATGAAATCGAAGTATATAAACATTGAAATCTGACATATAAACATTCATCCACGCACACATCAGTTGTGGTAAATGGAAGCTGAAGCATGTTTGCTTGATCCGTGCGAGAACCAGTCAGGTTCCTTCTCGTGTTACGCAGTACGTTTGAGCTTCCTCAAGAGGTTTGTTCTTACGTGTGAAGCAGGTTCGGTTGAGCTTTTATGTTCGCTGGTCAATGTTTATATGTGAATAAAAGTCTAAATTCAGTCTGTTCATCGTATAAATATAATATTGAGTCTTTTCAGAAAATGTTGACTAAACCACTCAATTCATATTCTTTTTATGAACTTTTTGAAGTGCAAAATGGTAGTTGCGTAGCTGGCAATGGAGGGCCAGAAATCGATCAGATTTTATTAAAAATATTTTCATTTGTGTTCTGAAGATGAACAAGTCTTACGGGTTTGGAACGACATGAGGGTGAGTAATTAATGACAGAATTTTCATTTTTGGGTTTTACTCATTATTATATTTATATGGTTTATTTTATTATGATGTTTTATTACATATCATAATATATTTTACATATGTAATATATATTATACTACATATAATGATTATAATTATTATTAATATGTGTGTATATATATATATATATATATATATATATATGTTATTATTATTGTGTAATCAATAAGTACATATCTGTCCACTTCAATAGATGATATAGACTAACACTATATACTCCAGAGTAGCTTGATAAATTACCATTATATATAAATATATGAAATAAATATTTATATAATATATACATATATTTTAATACATATTAATATTGCAGAAGATTTTTTATTTTTATTTGTTGTAATTATAACAACAAAGAATATATCATTCTGCTTGTGTATCTTATTTACTTGCTTCAAATAAAATGATATATATCTTCAATGGTTAGATGCCACTAAACTAGCTCCAATCTACTGATCATTTCTTTCTCAAAAATGCTCATTGTATCACTCTAATATATCTTAAACAAAACTAAACAAAATGGAGACTGGTGCTCATTGTCTCCCAGAAGTTGACTGAAGTAGATTTTTCAGTCATTTTTTCTGTGGCATCTGAGATTTAAAACTTCAGTTTTAACGACTGAATTAACATGAAATTCTATTGACAACTGTGTTTCATATATTTACACTTATGAATTCATTATTTGTTAATCCCTTGAGTGATTGGTTAATTTTTGTTGTCATATTCTTGTTCATATGGTCTTGTTCTATTTGATATATTTCCTATGCAAGTTTTACTTATGAAGCAGTACACTGAAAATGTGGAACAGAAGCAACAGAGCAATAAACAGTCGCTCATCTACTCAGGCATCAAAAACATTGTCAAGTCCAGCTCTGGTAAGTGTAAAAGACAATAGTCAGTCACATTTTCTGTGAACATAATGGTGATTGTTGTACAGTACAAGTATTTCTCATAGACATCTGCTAAATGCCTCAGTCACCCTTCTTGTTATCTGTCAGTGGAGGCCCTCAGAAGAAATGTCACCTTCTTCCTCTCCTCTCTCAGGCACTACAGAGACACGGCGGTGCTGGTCAGGTTCAGACAGGCAGACCGATGTCCCGCGGTACCACAGCGAGGAGCGCAGTCTGGCCCTGCAGTTGTGTGGCTGGATTAGCCGAGGGCCTGACATCGATGTCGAACCCTTCCTGAAGTCTCTGGAGCAGGAGGGCGAGTGGGAGAGAGCGGCTGCCGTCGCCCTCTTTAACCTGGACATCCGCCGGGCGATTCAGATTCTTCATAAAGGAGCTTCCTCAGAGAAAGGTACACGACTGGACTGGAGAAACATTGTCCAGCCCAGCCAATGACTGGGGGCCTTCACAAGGACCCCCTATAAGCCCTATTCATAGTTTTCAGTCATGTGACTGGCCTGGAGCCCTGAAGGACAAAATATCCATAGAACTGTCATGTTTCTATGAATATTTAGATTCAGAACAAAATGCAAGTATATACTCATATAAAGCACCTGCTGCAGTATTTCAATCACTAAAAACAGGGAAATTCTAAAACGCTTAGCATGAAAAAGTCTTAAAGTGCTCTAATGTACTAAAACAGTGGTATTAAAAGATATCAGAATTCAGTATACACTTTATTGATGATGCATGCATACTATATACAACCAAGCAGATGAGCCCAGAATTTGAACGCAACATGCCAACTGTTTAAGCCTTTTCTTTATAATGGAAAAATGCTTAATAAGAAACTGTGCTTCGCATTTATATTCTAGGTTCATCTGCTTGCGTGTACATAGAGTGCATCATAAATAAGGTGTGTACTAAATTTGGAATTTTAATGTCACTGTCTTACTATATTAGTACAAACTTGGTAAAAATGACTGGTGAGCAATGAAGGAAATCCTTGTTTGCCCTCTAGGTGGGTGTTCCTATAAGGGTGTGGCATCAAGTGAAAACTATGAATAAGAAAAGCCCAAAATCAAAACATGAACAGAAAAAAAAATTAACCATATTTTAAGATTTTTTTTTTTTTTTTTGCACTGTGACATTAAATTCATTACTGTAAAAATGGGAGAGAAAAAAAAATATATGTGTTTATATATTTTTTTTAATCACTAAAATTACTATAAATATAATAAGTTATATATATATATATATATATATATATATATATATATATATATATATATATATATATATATATATTGTAGTAATTATAGTATTATATAGTATAGTATAGTATAGTATAGTATTTCTGTTGTACAGAATTTTAAATTTTTTTTTCCTTTTAATTTTGGGTAGAAATGTGACCTAGACATGTTAGTTCCACTTCCAAAAGATTTAGCAATTTTGACTGATGCCATATATTATTATTTTTTAATGATATGATGATGACCAATATTACATGTGTGTGATTTTGCAACTGTTTTTACTTCTTTAATGTTCACACTAACACTCTAGTCTGTAGCTTTACATACATCAAAATATAATGCGCAGTAAAAAGATGCACAACTATATACAAAGTAAGAGTATACTGTCTGAATTGGAGAAAATGTTTCTATTGACTGATAACGATATATAATTAATCTTTATTATGGAGCAGTGTTGGGTAAGTTACTTTAAAAAAAAGTAATTAATTACTAACTACTAATTACATCTTCAACAGGGTAATTAGATTGCTGTACTAATTACTCTCTCTAAAAAGTATTACATTACTTATTACTAATTACTTTCTGAATCCCATATCAACCTGATGTTAAATCCACTATTGTTTTATACAGAATTGTTCTATAGTTTATACAGTATTTAATGCAAATTGCATCATATATAACTGTAATTAAATTACAGAAAAATTAACAGTAATGCCTTACTTTACTCATATAGAAAGAGAGATGATAATGTTTCCCTGAGGGATTTACAGGAAGTCTGTCCTCTCCTTTGTGTTTGGATGAATGTTGCCAAGTTATTATAAGGACTGTGTGAAATCCAGGCTAGTGAGAAATGGTGAACACCATCAGCTGCCTGTTTGCTATCAAAAGCGTTTCTTATATACTTGATAAAATGACAAAAGCATGGCTTGCATTACACAATGATGGTTCTTTAATATTAAATGCCCTTAAGCCGCAGATGCATACAGCATATGGGTCTGTTAGCTTAACATTCATAATTGCCTGTTGTTTGGGTTTTAAGCATAATTTGTTTTGGCTCAGAGGTTTTAGAAAACAAAAATGATCTTTATAAAGGGTGTGGTTTTTCACACCTACTACCACCATTTTTGTCTTTTGTCTTTTACAGTGTGCTTTGTTTGCACTCATGCAAACAGCATATGATGTTCTTTTTTCCTTGGAACACAAAAGGAGATGTTGGCAGAATGTCCAGTCACAATGAAAACATATATTGACCAGTGGGCGGAAAAGCTGTCTGTATGTCTTGAATATGTGCAAGTACAAAGAGGAGGTGGAGAGGAAGAATTTAAGCAAACAATGACCTAAATTTCAGTCTATCATATATCAGGGTTATTATCTTTAACTAAAACTATTAAAAGCATTCTGTAAATTTAAATAAATCTGATATAAAATAAAATAAAAACATTAGGTGAAAAACTTAAACTAAATTGAAATTTGAAATGTTGCCTTAGCAATAAACTGAAATAAGTGAAAGTTAAAGCACTACAATTAATAACTGGAAATACATACAATTATTACTATAAGCAATATTAAAAAATAAATAAATAAAATGAAATGACTATAAATTAAACAAAAAAATTAACATGAATAAACATACATAACATATAAAAATTAAAATAATTCAAAATATTTATAAAAGTATAGTAAAACCAAAATAAAAACTAAAATAACACTGTATCATATAAAGCTATCATATGGCTTCAGAAGTGCACAAGCCAGATATGGACTGTTTTTGATGTTAATTTAAAGGATTAGTTCACTTTCAAATAAACATTTCCTGATAATTTACTCACCCCCATGTCATCCAAGATGTCCATGTCCTTCTTTCTTCAGTCGAAAAGAAATTAAGGGTTTTGATGAAAACATTCCAGGATTATTCTCCTTATAGTGGACTTCAATTGGCCCCAAACGGTTGAAGGTCAAAATTACAGTTTCAGTGCAGCTTCAAAGGGCTTTAAATGATACCAGATGAGGAATAAGGGTCTTACCTAGCGAAACAATCGGTCATTTTCTTAAAAAAAGAAAGAAAAAAAAGTATATGCTTTATAAACACAAATGATCGCCTTACAAGTGCTTCCGCCAGACCGCCTTTCGTATTCTTTAAAAAGCTTACGCTGTATGTCCTTCACCTACCCTATTTAACTTACGGAACGAACGCTGCACCAGTTCTGTTTTTTTCGTAAGTTGAATTTCGTTTCGCTAGATAAGACCCTTATTCCTCGGCTGGTATCGTTTAAAGCCCTTTGAAGCTGCACTGAAACTAATTTTGACCTTCAAACGTTTGGGGCCAATTGAAGTCCACTATAAGGAGAATAACCCTGGAATGTTTTCATAATCAAGTAAATCAGGAAATTTATATTTGAAAGTGAACTAATCCTTTAATGGTGTTTTTGTAAATTATTTTTGGACCTTGGCACGCCCATGCTTTTGTTGTATGGAAGATCAGTTTGGAGATTCATCATTCATCATCACTCATCATCATGGATGCACTTAAGAAAAAAATAAAATAATTTGGAATGTTTTCAGCATTTTTCCTTTATGGTCTGATTAGGTGATCTGAATCTGAACGTGGTGGCCATGGCTCTGTCAGGCTATACCGATGAGAAGAACTCCCTATGGAGAGAGATGTGCAGCTCTCTCAGACTCCAGCTGAAGAAGCCGTACCTGTGCATCATGTTTGCCTTCCTCACCAGTGAACCTGGCGCGTATGATGGGGTCTTGGTATGTTAAAAGAAAAACTACTGTGCTTATATGAATATTCAAAGTTGCTCTGAATTGTATCACATTGTTTTGAATTGCTGAATATTGAGGCTCTTTATTTTACAGTATGAGAGTCGTGTGGCTGTCAGGGACAGGGTGGCCTTTGCATGCATGTTTCTAAATGACGCTCAGGTAAGGCCCGTTCACACCTCTATTCATCCAAGTCTGATTGATATGCAGTATGTAATATACAGTCATTTTTTTCCTCCCTTAAGTTGCCACGTTACATAGAAAAGCTGACCAATGAGATGAAGGAGGCTGGTAACCTGGAGGGAATCCTGCTTACAGGACTAACCAAAGATGGAGTCGATCTCATGGAAAGTTATGTAGACCGAACTGGAGACGTGCAGACAGCCAGTTTCTGCATGCTCAAGGTAACCGAACAATATATGATAAAGACGGTCACATAAGAGAATGATATGCTCTCAGATGGATGTTTGGTATTACATGTACTACCATTCAAAGTTTGGGATCTGTAAGATTTTTTTTTTTTTTTTTATGTTTTTGAAAGAAGTCTCTTATGATCACCAATGCTGCATTCGTTTGATCAAAATACTGTAAAAACAATTTAAAATAACTGTTTTAATACATTTTAAAATGTAATTTAATTTTGTGATCAAAGCTGAATTTTCAGCATCATTATTCCAGTCTTCAGTGTCACATGATCCTTCAGAAATCATTCTAATATGCTGATTTGCTGCTCAAGAAACATTTCTTATTATTATCAATGTTGAAAACAGCTGTGCTGCTTCATATTTTTGTGGAAACCATGATTTTTTTTTAAGATTCTTTAATTAATCGAAAGTTCAAAAGAACAATTTATTTGAATTTAGTATTTTTGTAACATAAATGTAGGTACTGCCACTTTTGATCAGTTTATTGCATCCTTATTAATTATTGTCTAAAAATATCTTCCCTTAAACTTTAACTAGGACAACCGGTGTGCATTCAGGTCAACTTGACACAAGTCCAGATGAGTGGAATAAATGTTTGTGTATGTGGTGTTTGATGTGGTAGGGCTCTCCAGGAGAGGTGCTGAAGGACCCTCGGGTGCAGTGCTGGATCGAGAACTATCGAAACCTGTTGGACGCCTGGAGGTTTTGGCATAAACGGGCTGAATTTGACATTCATAGGAGCAAATTGGATCCCAGCTCAAAACCACTTGCACAGGCTAGAATCATGTTTTTTTTTCTACCAGTTGTTCAGGGGACCTGTTACCACAACTTAAATAAATGCATGGTTGCAAGGTAAACATTTTAATTTATTTTAATTAAACCTTTTTAAGTTGCAAACATTATTTTGTTCTGTTGACATAATAATGTTGATCATTACATCAACTTAATATCGTCTGTAATTTAAACTCAAATTTCTGCATTAATTGCCTTTTTTAACAAAATAAATTGTAGTAACGTAATGAAATTGTCTTGATAATTTCGGAAATTAATAATACATTTATTTGATGGCGCCTTTCAAGACACATAAGGACACCTTACATAACAAATTAAAGAAAAAACAATGCAAGTTCACAATATAATCTAATACAATCAGGTAATACAATAAAATAATAAAAATTAATAGGTGTGAATTATGTAGAGTATGCTAATCTAAACAGATGTGTTTTAAGCAGTGATTTGAATTGATAAAGAGAGTCCAGTTGACAGATGTGAGGAGGAAGAAAGTTCCAAAGACATGGGGCAGAGCAGCTGAATGCTCTGGCCCCCATGGTACTGAGTCTGAATGGAGGAACAGTTAACATTGCAGCCATGAATGAACAAAGTGGGTGGGAAGGAATATAGGGAAGAAGCAGGTCTGAGAGGTATGGGGGGGCAATGTTATGAAGGGCTTTGAAGGCTAGCAATAAAATTTTGTAATTGATCCGGTAGGGAACAGGAAGCCAGAGGAGCTGAATGAGAAGAGGTGTGATGTGGTCCGTTGATCTGGTACGGGTGACAATCCGTGCTGCAGAGTTCTGAATGGATTGGAGACGATGGAGAAGTTTATTTGGGTCAATAGTCAATGCGGAAAGTGACCAAAGCATGAATGAGGACCTTAGTATTATGTTGGGAAAGAGAGGGACGAAGTCTGGAGATGTTGCGGAGGTGAAAATAAGCAGTGCGATCGATATAGCTAATGTGAGGGCAAAAAGAAAGTGCACTGTCCAGAACCAAGACTTTTGATTTGGGAGGAAATAGGAATCGGTGAGCCATCAATTGAAATAGTGAAAAGGCAGTGGATTTCTAGTTCCCAGCATGCTTTGCATAGGATTGGAATGTATGTTAAATAAGTTATGTTAGCATGTGCTATGATAGCTATAGATTTGAACTGAAATAGATAAGATTAATTGGTTCCTGGGCTACAACTCTGGTAGTTGGAGCGACTTAATTTTTTTGAGTAATCAACTTAAATATTTGTGTTTATACTACAAATTATTAAATTCCTCTAACCTAATGTAGCTTGTTGGAGGAATTTAAATTCACTCAAAGTTGTCATAACTCCAAAAACTTTTTTTTGTTGAGCCAACACATTTTTTAGAGTGTATAATCACTGACCAATCTGTATCAGTCAGTATTAGTGTTTTTTTGTTTTTTTTTTAATTATCAATCTGATTTAGCTAATGCTATTATTTTTGTCATATTATTTTACTGTTATTAAATAAAATTCTAGATTGCTTTTTTTTATATTGAAGCGATTTATAGTTCATAATGTTGTTTATGAGCCATAACTTAATTATCAGTGCATCCCTATCATTTTTTATCATGAATTAATATCATTTTGGTAGCATCCTTCATCTTACATTTTGTCTATGCTGACTATTTCTGATTTTCTTCATATGATCTGTGCAGGTGTTTGTGAGCTGTAACTTCTGTGGTAAGTCTATATCATACAGCTGCTCGGCCATACCACATCAGGGCCGTGGATTCAGTCAGTATGGGGTCAGTGGTTCGCCCACCAAGTCAAAGGTTACCAGTTGCCCTGGCTGTCGTAAACCACTTCCACGCTGTGCCCTCTGCTTAATGAACATGGGCACCCCTGTGTCTAGCTGCCCAGGTAACAGACGGTTAATTTAAAGTTCTTTTTGATAAATTATATTATAGTGCCCACATGTGTTCAGTTCATTGTGATACTTATCTAATCCATCTTCTCAGCAAAAGCAGATGAGAAAGCTGATCTCACACGAGACAAAAAACTTGCACAGTTCAATAACTGGTTTACCTGGTGCCACAACTGCCGACATGGTGGTCACGCGGGTCACATGCTCAGCTGGTTCAGGTAAGTGTCATTTGTAACTTCCCCCAACACTGCTTAAATTATCCAGAATCGTGCAGCTCTACTTCATACCAAAGTAATGCATTACAATATTGTGTTAATGCCTTAAAAAGTAACTAATTGCGTTACTTAGTAACTTTTTATGAAAAGTAATGCGTTACATTACTTTTGTGTTACTTTTTCTCACCTGGGCTGGGCTTGCTTGTTTGTTTTTTAATAACAACAAAAAAAAGTTTTTGGCAAATGTAAAGGCCCTTTCACACCAAAAGTGAAATGAATAAGCTTTGGGCTGAAGGAAATGCATATTCATGCACACAACACCTCTGCACTTTATTTCTCTCAACATGGGGACAGGAGAGCTAAATGTGAAAAAGTAACTTGCGTTACTTATTTGAAAAAGTAACTTAGATATCTTGTTGTAAATTGAAAAAGTAATGCGTTACTTTACTAGTTACTTAAAAAAGTAATCTGATTACGTAACTCAAGTTACTTGTAATGTGTTACCCCAACACTGAAATTGAGAATCAAATTTTTTTTGTTTCAAACAGAGATCACGATTCTCCCATGATTCTGAACAGACAAATAAACAAAATAACATGTAATTTAGTAGAGGTTCTGACAAAATGTTAATTACTGCAGTCTATTTAAAATGTTTAAACTAAATGAATTATTTTAAAAACGGTTTGAATAAATGATTCAATGACTCAATCATAAATACTTTTTCATTACTGGATGAATTAGAGTTTTTGATTCAATGAATGATTCAATGACAAATACATTTTTAACAGTCACTTACTGTAATGATGTAATCGATACAATTGTTATTTGAAGCGCCAAGTTACTTTCAAAAGGTATTTTGATCTATTTTGCTAACATAGACATCAGTGTTTATATCTAAACTATTAACTATTATATTTGTAACACAGAAATAACAATACTATGTGGTTGAAAACACTTTGTGAAGCTGTTTCATACTTATGCTGTGCATGACAACTGCTCTCTCTGGCTCGGTAGCAGCACAAACACAGATTTGAATGTTTGTCAAAGGTTTAATAGAAACGGGTGAATCATTGTCATTTAGGAATGAGATCGCATGGGTGTTTGAATCGAGATCACAATGTTTTAACGATTAATCGTGCAGCTCTAGTGTAAAGTACAGTATTTTAAATGTAATTATATATTCTTTCCTTTCAGAGATCACAGTGAGTGTCCTGTGTCGGCCTGCACCTGTAAATGCATGCAGCTGGACACCACAGGCAACCTGGTGCCTTGTGATAGTGTATAAAGGCCTTTCTGCATTAGTTTTCCAAGTTAAATCTCCTATGTTACTAGAAACCAGCTACCAACACTAGTACTGCAAGTGACAGTGGCAAAGTTCTCACAGTTTCAGGAGTCAAAGGCGAACATATGTGTCTTTCTGAAGTGATCTGTACACCTTACTTGCATTGATGTCAATGACAGGTGCTCTATTGTCACAGGAACTAAAGCAGTTAGACTGTTAGGATTATGTTACCCATGATTAACTCACCCCCCCCCATGGGCAGTTGTGTTTCCTGAGAAAGTATCCATGTGACTGTCTGACCAAAGCATTTGTGGTCCAGTAGCAGGAATTTCTATAAATAAAACTATTTCAGTATTGAGTTTAGAGACAGGAAAAGAGATATTACAATCATTTCAACATGAGGAGTTTGAATGCATGTGAGAAATGTTTTGTTTATGTCTTTTTCGCTTTCACGTGGTCCACTACTTCCATTACTTGCCTTTGAGTTAAGCGAATCGTATTGTTTTATTATTCTGTATTTATTGCATATTAGTCCATACCACACTGAACCTCAGTCACATGTTTAAAAATTGATTTGTCAAAGATAATATTTCTTTGGGGGAAAAAAAAGAAAAAGGAACCACCATTGTAGAGGTGTTGTACAACAGGTTAAGGGAAGCCCAGGTCAAGAGAAATGATCTTCACTGAAAAAGTAGTCAAAATAAAATTGTGTCTGTTCGGTTTGTTTTAAAAATTACTTTTAACAAATAACACAGTGATTGTTGTTTAAAATGTGTAGGTTTAACATTAGTTCTGGCTAAGTGTTGCATTTTTGGATCTGAAGGTAATGTAAGATGCTGTTTTGTAGTGCTTACCTTAATTTATTGCACAATCAATGCAACAACTTAACATCCTATTTAAATGATTCTTTATTTTTGGAAAAACAAAGTACTTCCATTGAGGACTAATGTTATTAAAACACTTTTTTGAAGATGTTTTGAATGAAGTATTTTTTGTGTGTGTGTGCAACAAAATGAGACCTTTTGTTTGCTGCAGTGTGATTAAAGGCACAATATGTAATATTTTTGGATTTAAAATATCCAAAAACCACTAGAACAGTGTTATATGTTTTGCTGACTTGTGTACTTAAAATATCCCAAATGTTTCCAAGTATGTTTCAATCCAGAGAAATAAGCAATTTTAACCAGGACACGGTTCGTGTCCGTGTGTCGCCTATTAATGACGTCATACCCGTGTTACCCTAGATTTTATTTTGTAGAAAACATGGAAATACCAAATACGCTTTAATATATTATGTTTTATTAGACAGGTGAGCAACTGTTTGGATACGTTCATCGACAGAAAACAACGCTGCGTTACCCCACGTACGCAGAAACGCTCGTCTGCAGCATAAAAGCTCCACTGCTCTCGAGCCTTGTTTCGTGCTCGTCTCATTATCAATCGCTCCAGCAGCCTCGTTCAGCCACACCCTGAAAAACATTACCTCATCCATGAATATGATTTCTGCCCGAGTCCCGTTGGATTTTTTTCCGCAGGTTGTAGATGTGAAGACAACACCTCCCATGATTCCCCAAAATAAAGGCGTCATCAAGCTACGCCTTTGTTTTGAATAAGCAACCTCTAGTGGCAAAAAACTACATATTGTGCCTTTAATACATATTTTCAGTTTAATGAACCATGATGAAGATGCAGTACTCAAGAAATAAACTGTTCAGATCATATACCAAATCTTTACTTACTGTTAGAATCTATGATGAACATGTCTGAGACATAGTTCACCCCAAAATAAGCCTATTTTAAGGACTTTTCCAGTTTTATAGTTTGTGACATTTTCAAGACAATAAAGCCATTGAGCTTTCAGTCCTAAGACCAGAAATACAATTTGCATTTTCGAGACATGGACTCAGGACTTTCCTATTATTTTTATGCATAGATTTATTATTATTTTTTAAATGCATGTGTAATAAATGGTAAAATGTGGTCTGTGGTTAACACTGGCCTACTTGTCTAGACTTTCATGCTTTGTTCTACAACATAAATTTTAGTCATACCTTTCATTTATGATGTAGAACAAAACAAAAAGAAATTCTTGGAGGAACCCATGACAACATAGTCTCCCTTCGGAGACTTTGGATGGAAAGTGTGCTTTGTCATGAAAACTAATAGCATTTTGCTATCAATGCCATCAAACTTAGCATCAAACCTATTGCTGCTTTAAGTCTGAACAAGAACTCATGAGATTTGAGCTTAGGAAGAGGTGTTCGGTAAATAATGATTCATTAATTTTTGGCCGTTTCTCTTACAATTTACATTCAATAAATTCATGACTACTTTCATGAGGTTTTTGGAGCTGAACAGATGGAGTCACTTCGATGGAACATGTCAGCATACGGGTTTGGAACGGCATGAGTTTGAGTAAATAAAAAGTAAATAATGAAACTATTCCTTTAAGATCATCTCTAGATATCTCATTCTCAAATAATGATTCCCAGAATGTAAACAAGACTCCTACACTTTCTCTGTTCAGAAAATGAGGCAACATAAAAAAAAAAAAACATTCCACATCTCCAAAGCAGAGTGCTTATTTTTCCATGCAACCCTAACTCCGCCCCCGCAGGAAATGCAGTGATCTCATTGGCTCGTTGCGGAAAGAAGGAACGTATAAGCCAATAACGATCGAACAGCGCTGGTCTCTGCTCCAATCAGATGTAGTACGCACGCGTTTTCCGCCCGCCCACTGCCTTTACTGCAACATCTGTCAGCGCAGGAGCACTAGAGTTTAGTCCTGCTTCTGAACTTTGCGTTCACTTTGATTCAGAGTTTTACAGGGAATGACAAGCTAGTACGCGCACAATAGATTAAGAGGAAGCAAAGTTTTAAAATAGCCCAGCTTTTCGTATGAACGCGTTTTCAGTTCTCGTTCTGGAGTTTATTGTGTCTCGTGCACATTTACGCACCAAGAGCAATAGTAACTCTAGACTTCAGCCTGTCTCTGCCAGTGTCCCTCTGAGATGGAGTGATGAGAGATCTCCTTCATTCTTCTCTTCAAGACACAGCAGAAGTCCTTCATCATCATCATCATCATCACATGCTGTAAATATGAAGCAGATTACTAAGCCCATCAGGATCCCATCAGAGAATCACTTTATAACAGCAGGGAAAGGTAAGTTTTATTTTTGTAAGTTTTGAAAACTGTAACAGCAATATCTTATTTTGTAAATGCATAATGCATTTTTAGTTTAACTTCTTTTAACTTAAGTTTGTAACGGTTTACAATAAGTTTTCATTTGTTAATGCTTGAACAATATAGTCCATGTTATTTATTATTTGTTAATGTTAGTTAATAAAAATGATAACCTTCATGTTAGTTCAGAGTATTAACTAATGTCAACAGATACAACATTTGACATTAAAATGTTTTAGTAAATATTTAAATTAACATAATCTAATTTGAATAAAAGCTGTAGAAGTATTGTTCATTGTTAGTTCATGTTAACTAATGTAGTTAAACTGAAAGATAACACCTCATTTGTTAACATTACTTATTTGTTCTTAAACCTTTTGCATGTGATCTATAATTCACTCATATTTAACATGAGCTTGAATTAAAGGGTTAGTTCACCTAAAAATGAAATTTCTGTCATTAATTATTCACCCCCATGTCGTTCATAAGACCTTTGTTCATCAAGACCTTCGTTCAAGGTCCAGAAAAGTAGTGACCTTAATGTTATGAAGCGACGAAGATACTTTTTGTGCGCAAAAACAAAAATAACGACTTTATTCAACACTTTCCTCTCTACCCTGTCATTCTCCTACGCAGTTTACATTGAAGAGCCGGTGTTCGGATGTAAACACAGAAGCGCTGCACTGCATCAACTGCGTAGGAGACTGACAGTACAGAAGAAATTGTTGAATAAAGTTATTCTTTTTGTTTTTGCGCACAAAAAGTATTCTCGTCACTTCATTAAGGTTGATCCACTGTAGTCACTGTAGATTTTAACGATGCCTTTACTACTTTTCTGGACCTTGAATGTGGTACTTTCATTGCTTTCTATGGGAGATTAAAAATAAAAAACCTCTTGGACTTCATCAAAAATATCTTAATTTGTGTTCCGAAGAAGAAACAAAGCTCTTATGGGTTTGGAACGACATGAGGGTGAGTAATTAATGACAGAAATGTCATTTTTGGGGGGTGAACTAACCCTTTAACTCCAAATTGTCCACATTTGATATTTTTTGAGGATGCTTTCCTCCCTCAGATTTTATATTTACTGAAAAAGTCTAAGTGCAAATGGGTTTAAATCACCAAATAAAACAACATTGTTGTTTATTATAGTCTTTGTGTAAATGTAGCTCATCTTTCAAATCCTACAAAGAAAATAATTAATGATCAGAAAAAATGAAAGCCATTGTGTTAATGCAAAATAAGACCCAGACCAAGATTAGACCACTTGAGAGTTGAGACCCAGACCAACGCCACATCACTGTGGTCATCACAGATCTCAAGACAGATCTCTTAATACATCAAGATTGCAACTTTATGTGTGTTATTAATGTAGTGTTTTGTTTGTTTGTTTTCTTTTAACGTTTTATGGTAATTCTTCATTTTATCATCCAGCCGCAAAATTATATAAAATGATTATTGTGGATCACTTTATAACACCATTTTGTGAAGTATCACATATTTTAATTTCATTCCACTGCTCCCTGAAGATGATTCTGATCAACTATGGCATTCAGCACTGAGGCATTTTCATAATAATGACACTAAACTGCACAATTGATCATCCCAGTCAATCATTTTCCTTCATACCTGTTTAATTTTCAAGTTTTTGTATTTCATGTTCATTTATTTTTGACAAGTAGCCATATAAATAAGTGGGATATTATACAATCAGATGATTATCATCACAAAATAAATCAATATTCTGGTGGGGTGCTAATGCAGATACATAAAAACTGTGGTCTCTAAAAAAGTTTTATTTTGCGATAATGTTTTTTTTTTTTTTTCCAATAATAACCAGCTGATGGCACATTACCCATAATGCACCTCTGAACATGTTTCCTCAGGTGACGTGCACGTCTTGTCACATTTACTATGTTCATAATAGCATACTACCATACTACTCTGGTATTCGGTATATATAATTTGCACAGTATTTTCTGCATGGATGAAATACCCAAATAACCTACAATGTTTGCCGAAATGTATAGGAATTCTGTATCCCACAATGCAATGTTCTAAACTTGATCTTCCGTTTCGAGTAACAGCTCGACTTTTACAGCTAATCAGTTTCTTGATTTCTTATTTTATCAGTCTGACAAATGTACATATCTTTTTTATTTTACAATATTGACATTTTTTGTTCCAAGATAATAACTCCACATCACTCGCTGTATTAAACATGAAACATCATGTGACAACAATGTCGCACACTATTCCTTGAAACATTTATCATTGCTTTGTATTTTACAGTACATACTAATAGTTGGTAGTACACAGTAGTTAGTAAGCTAGAATTCCATTCTGATCATGGCCATATCTGTTTGTGTTTCAAATGTTCACAAGTGTTGTGCAAGTTCACATCGTAAGCAAAGAAATTTCAAAAAACAACGTTCTGACATTCACTCTCATTTTGACGTCCCGTTCTTATACGAATAAACTACTATTGTCTTAACCGTTCTGGCCTGGCAGGCTGTACTTATTAAGTCCGACAGCTCTCTATCTCCCGTCCTCATGGAGTGCCTGATGCTTGTGTAGATTTGCATTTGAAACGCTTCTCTTCCACACAAAGACCTTGCAGCTGCCTCGCTGCAATCTGCAAGTGAATGTAGTGTAGCCGTCCCCCAACAAGTGCATTGAGAAAAGGTGTGTGTACTGGGCAGAAAATGTTTCATAGCTGATGTTATCATTCAGGACACTTCAGTGTTTGAGGCCTGTACTATAACCAGCCGTGCCGCGACACATCATCTCATGAGTTTTGCTTGCAGTGTTGTTTTCTTTCTGTACATTGTTATAAAACAATGAGCAAAGGGTAAACTGACAGTGCCATTTTGTTGGCTCTTTTGCATAGGCTTTGACATTTGTGTTTGCAGAGCTGGAGCAGAGAGCAAACATACGCAGGAATCGCTCTGTGGGCTGCATGCAAGTGGGTTGTTTTGAATTTCAGCTGTTGGTGCATGTGTGTACATGCATGTGGGTTTCACTGTGAGCAGTTTCACTTCGTTTCATTTCCTCCTGAGTGTCCTCGGAGTGTAACCTTTTATGTGAGAACAGTCATTTATATATTATACACTGTATTGTGGGATTCAGAAATCCTTAAAATTTTGGTGAACGTTGCATTGCAGATTATTCATCCATACAAAAAAAAAAAAAAAAAATATATATATATATATAAAATAAAAAATACTATATATATATATATATATATATATATGTAATATGTGTATGACAATTTTTATACAAAAAAAGTCAGTTATTATAAAAATAGTAAATAAAGTCATTTATTGACAGTGTTATGTGTACTTCTGCATTGCAAATGTGAAGTTTATTATATTATAGATTAAAATGATCATTATATTATATATTTGTATATATGTATAATCAGTGTTGGGGTAACGCATTACAAGTAACTTGAATTATGTAATCAGATTACTTTTTTAAGCAACTAGTAAAGTAACACATTACTTTTTCAATTTACAACAAAATATCTAAGTTACTTTTTCACATTTATTGACTGACAGCTCTCCTGTCCCCATGTTGAGAGAAGCGTGAAAAAAAGTGAAATGCAATCTCAGAATTTTACGCAAACCTTTAATTAGATATATTAAATTACACAAACATACTTTATGTATTTAATCTCACTTTATTAACCAATGTCTTTGTTGCTGACCTTCAATGATCCAATTCAACCAAGCAAAAATTATTTTAGATTAGATTTAGAAATAAGAGCGTTGAACTTCCTTCTCCTGTATCCTATTCTTCTTTAATCTATAACGGCAGCACAGCTGAAAGGTTTGTTTAAACTGCGCCCTCTATTGTACAGTAAATATGCATTTCCTTCAGCCTGAGGCTTATTCATTTCACTTTTGGTGTGAAAGGGCCTTTACATTTGCCAAAAAATAGAACTTTTTTAGTTCAGCCCAGGTAAGAAAAAGTGACACAAAAGTAATGTAACGCATTACTTTTCATTAAAAAGTAACTAAGCAAACCAATTAGTTACTTTTTTTAGGCAGTAATGCAATATTGTAATGCATTACTTTTAAAAGTAACTTTCCCCAATACTGTGTATAATACTCTTTACATGAATAATATTTAATAACATAATAATATAATATGATTTATTAAAATTTATTTAAAAAATTATTTTATATTTATATTATTATCGTTATTTTGTTTATTAAACTCATCCTGCAACTATATTTTCATTTATGTTTGTGCCATAGAATCAGACAGATTTTTGGCTAATGGACTATAAAATGGGAAAAAAAAAAAAAAAAATGCGAGCAAGCAATTTTTGCATGGTTAAACACTAGTCAGATTTTCTTAAGAAAATGTAAATATCAAGTTTCTGTTACTTCCTATCATTAATACAATCTGTTTTTGTTCTGTTTCAGTACCGTTATGACATTGCAGGCAAATGCTCATCAGTTTCCAGTGACACCCACCAACTTCCTCTCTGTCACTGTTGTCTTATGTCTTATGATACTGTCCACTGCATACATAATCAAAAACACCTCTGTCTTTTCTCACAAGCACGATCAGCCAGTCGACAGCCGCCCTCATTGGACAAGCTGCCTGAGCAGTACCTGATTGGACAGTGGCCGCGAGAGCCGTACCAACCCCAGCCGTCCTGCATGAGTGATAAATCCACACAGGTCAGTGCAATGTTACATGCAATTTGCTTTACAGTATAGTAACCCCTAAAATAAATGGACACTTACAATGTCTGAAAACCATTGTATTAGGCAACAAAATCTCAAACAAGTTGCATCTGCAAACCATTGATCTGCATATTTTTATGAAATGTTTTGCTAGAAAAGTGATATTTAGATATTGTATGACTTGAAGTCAGCATTAAATGGTGTTCACAACCAAAAACAGATGCATTTCCAAATCAAATAGGATATTAAACAAGAAAACGTTGATTTTATCCGTCAGGAATTTATCAGGATTCATTTGAAAAAGTGGACGTTACATAACAAAATGGAGCCAGGTGGTTAGGAGAAATGAAAAATAAGAGCCCAATGACAAATAGAAAAGGAAAGTTGTTGCAAAGATGGTCAGTTTTTTTAATGAAAGATTACAAAGACAGTTTGTGTATTTTTTGGAAAATTGTGCACCGATGAATCATGTTCATGATGATCATTTAAGTGTGATGAATCATCATGAACATGATTCATCGGTGTTCATAGTGTTCATAGCGTTCATACTTGCACTAAGATGTCTGAATGTCATTACATTAGATGACAACATATCATTATAATATCATTGATACAAGGGCTTTTCTCAGAACTACTTTTTTTATCATTTTTGCTTGACTTAATTATACTAATGTCATACTATTGTTTTACAAACACAAAGTGATCCAAAACTAATTTTGAATACACACTGATGAGCCAAAACATTCTGACCAGTCACAGGTGAAGCCTGTGATCATTCATCATTTCCTAACAAGGCCACATATAGGTAGATTAGATGGTAAGCAAACAATCAGTTCTTATAATCAACCTGTTGGATGCAGGAGAAATGGGCAGGAATTTGACAAGGGCCAAACTGTTCTGGCAGGGCGACTGGTCGGAGTATCTCTGAAACGACAAGGCTTGAGGGTTGCACCTGGTCAACAGTGGTGGGAATTTAGTGGTCTGAGGAGGGACAAACCACAAACTAGCGACACGCTATTGGGTGCCCAAGGCTCATCGATGCACGAGGGCAATGAAGGCTATCCCGTCTTGTCCAAGCCAACAGAAGGTCTGCTGTGTCACACAATTTTAATGATGGTAATGAGAGGAATGTGTCACAGCACACAGTGCATCATACTCTGCTGCGTATGGGGCTATGTAACCGCAGACCAATCAGAGTGCCTATGATAAACTCTGTCCAGCGTCAAAAGTGCCTACAATGGGCATTCAAGCTTCAGAACTGGACCTTGGAGCAGTGGAAGAAGGTTGCCTGGTCCTATGAGTCCCGTTTCTTTTACATCACCTGGGCGAGCGTGTATGTTTGATCCGTTTACCTGGCAAGTGATGCAACAGGATCCACTGTGGGATGACGACAAGCTGGTAGAGGGAATGTGAAGCTCTGAGCAATGTTCTGCTGGGAAAACCTGTGTCCGGCCATTCATGTATTTAAATTTGACACGTGCCACCTACCTAAACATGGTTGCAAACCAGGCCTCTTTCAGCAGGATAATGCACCTTGCCACACTGCACACATTGTTTAGGAATGGTTTGAGGAACATGAAGAGGAGTTCTTGGCTAGATCTCAATCCAATTGAGAACCTGTGGGATGTGCTGGACCAACAAGTTCAATCTACAGCAGCTCCGCCTCGCAACCTACAGGACTTGAAGGATCTGCTGTTAATGTCTTGGTGCCAGATAAATTCTATCAATACTATCAGTTGTCCTATAAACTTATTATAATTCTAACATAGTATTTACATTAACATTTGTAGGGTGAAATATATTTATTTATAGAGGCAATTTCAATGCATTCAATCTTTGACATTAAACAAAATGGAAAAGGGTTGAAAACGTAATCACTGTCAGTCACTGTAGAGGCAACACAAATGATTAAATTTGCACCGAATACCATTTTTTGTAATATTTAAAATAATGTGCACCAATAAATAATTCACAATAAAGGCAATTCTTTTATATTTAGAATGATTTTTAGAACTTTATCTTTATTGTTAATATTGTCCTTGGTGCAAATGGGACTTAAGACCAGAAACGTCTATTAAGGAAGTACATTTTATTGTTATTTTGACTTTAAGTGTCCGAATACTTCTTAGAGCCACTGTCTATTGAAGAGTGGTTTTGCTCGTTTGCTCGTGCTGTTTTTAACTGGTCAATATAGTCATCTGTGTGTAACAAGGTTTATTCTTACTCTGTTTTGTTTCCTTTATTCATTAGTATCCTGAAGTCTTTGAGAGCTCAGTGGTGTAGCTCTGCTGAGACCCCTCGCCTCCCCTAAAACAAAACCGTCACAAAGGCCCGATGCTTCGTGGCAGTCTGTCGCCATAGAAAGTTCTCTCTGGCGTTGTGTGGAGTGAATTCTTTCTGGAGGTGCAGCAGTTTGCACCTGTCGCTCTGTGTGTGCATGTGTGTATTTGTGTGTAGGTGTGTGTACGCGCTACCTAAGGGTTGAGAGCACATGGCTGTGTGTCTCTGCACCACCTGGTACTCTCCGACAGCTCTTTGTGTGCCTGCGCTGAGCTGCCTGCAGTGAGATCCATACATATGCTAATGTCTGATCTGGCTCGCGGAGGCCTTGCGCTCCCAGAGCGGCCGGTAATGTCAAAATCATCCCGTTTCTCTCAACATCTCTCTTCACGCCGCAGAACCATGCGGAGGCTCTTTGTTGACAGTAGCAGCTTTTGCCATTGTTTAAAGCACTTGGTGAATTAATGATTAGTGTTTAAAAACTTCTCGTGGACTGTTTTCTTGGTCAACATGAAATCAGAATTGACCCCGTTTGCTTCCTGAAACGGATCATTCACCCAAAAAATGAAAATTCTGTCACCATTTACTCACCCTCCCTTTGTGAAAAAGAAGTATGCTTAAATGTATTGAATGCTCACTTGTAGTGTACTTCAAAGTATATTTTTAAAAACTGTACTTATAGATAACTGTTCTTGACTGTTTTTTAACGCACTTAAAGGCACAATATGTAATATTTTTGGATTAAAATATCCAAAAACCACTAGAACATTGTTATATATTTTGTTGACTTGTGTACTTACATTATCCCAAATGTTTCCAAGAGTGTTTAAATGCAGAAAAATAAGCTATTTTAATCAGGACACGGATCGTGTCCGTGCGTCGCCTATTAATGACATCATACCCACGTTACCCTCGCTTTAATATATTATGTTTTATTAGACAGGTGAGCAACGGGTTAGATACATTCATCAACAGAAAACTAATCATGTTATATAGCTCAACACAGTATGTCTATTGTTTAAATCTCATTTTCTTGATTTACCGCGAGTACCATGGTTTACCATGCCTAATATCGATCTAGCTTACTGCAACATAAAGCAACATAAAACAGCGCTGCTTTGCCCCACATACGCTTGACCAGAAGAAGCGGAAGTGGTGACTGCTCTCGAGCCGTGTGTCGTGTTTGTCTCTCATTCTTGTCCATTGGCTGTAGACGTGAAGACAACACCTCCCATGATTCCGCAAAATCAAGGCGTCATCAAGCTACACCTTTGTTTTGAATAAGCGACCTCTTGTGGCGAAAAAATACATATTGTGCCTTTAAGTACATTTTTAAAAAGTGCAATTTACTTTAAAATGCATATTAAATCATTGTTTCAATAATGTTTTGTCATGCTTTATAGAAGTACGCTTATTTTTATGTGTTAACTAACATACTTAAGCACATGTAAAGTACTTTATCATTTTAACTGTAGTGTTAATTCATATTACATTTAAATGTAATATATTTTAAATCATTACAAATGTGTAATTACAAATATATTTAAATGCATTACATACAATTATTTTCAAATACAATAGAAGTAATTATAAAAGTAAGTAAGTCCTACTTAAGTGGGTCAAAAAAAGCACTCTTAAGTTCAACTTTTATATAAATTTAAACTATAATACATTTGAACATAACATGCAATTAAGTGTCTGAAAACATTGCATTGAAAGATATTCTTTTCAAGTATATTATTTCCATAATAAGAAATCTTTTTAAAAGTATGCCAAAGCCATTCCAAACCAGTATGACTTGCTTTCTTCTGTTTTTTGTTATTTTTCCATAAAGTAAAAGTCAATGGGGTCCAATGTTTTTTTTTTTTTTTTGAGCCCCACTGACTTTTATTAAATGGACCAAAACAGTTGAAACATTCATAAATATTCCTTCACCCTTCACCTGACCTTTCTCAGACTTTCTTTTTATCAGCTGGCACCACAAAACAAAACACATTCAAGACAGCCTGGAAGTTCAAGTCATAACACGACACATGCAGGTTCATTTGAAAATGAGTCTCTGGAAAAAGATGCACCTATTTGTGGTGCTTGTTGTCCATTATTTGTGGCTGTTTGTTTGTTCATCTCTTTGTTGTGGTTTTGGTCATAGCGGCACATGTGTTGTTTGCCAACCACAAACATCCTGTTGTTTTATGAAAAATGTACATATCTAGATCACATGATTTTAAGAATATATTCTGTATAGAATAAGTTAAAGTCAGCATGATAATTTAGCCAGCGGTTGCATGGTGACCATATTTTAATTGTTTATTGCAGACGCCTGGATTTTGGACTGAGAATGGAGAAGAGGTTAATGTACACAAGCGCTCGGCATCGTGGGGCAGCGCTGACCATCTCATAGAGGTATGCATGAAAATACTTACACAGAGACAGTTTTTACACTTAAAAAATGCCTTTCAGGGTGTGTTCAGACTTGGCAGGTTTAGTTTGATTAAAACAAGCTCTGGTGCAATTGCTCTGTTCATTTGAATAAGTGTAAACACAGCCATTCGAATCCTGGTGCTCACCAAATAAGCGGACCGAGACCCCTGAAAAAGATGGGTCTCTTTACGGTTCCAAACGAACTCTGGTGCGATTCGACTGAAATATGGACACAACACAGACCAGACATCTAAACAAACCAAAAATAGGATGTGATGTCATAAGATGTGACCCTAAAAAGGACAGAATGCCCAAGCATACCTGTTTTTTCTCGTCATAAGAGATATGTGTGTAATGGAGAAATTCCTGGCACATTTTTGACTTCTTTACCCATTTGATAAACTCTTTGTGAGTTCTCAGCTGGTAAAAATACCATCATACTGTATGTACGCACATACAACAAGCGCATTTATCCCAGTACACAGCATTGGATGTTCGGTAACTTCTGTCGCAAAATATACACCATAAAAGCCATATTTTTAATTTGTATCTTTATGTTCGGTGTTAAAAATGACAGTGTAAATGCTAAGTGAATCAGGACCAAAGGTACCAAAATTTTCTGTTTTGGTCTGGGTCAAAAGAACCAAGAGAACCAAACTACATCTGTGAACACAGCCTAAATCAGTGGTTGGGAACTTGTGTTTTTGTCTTTGAAAAATCATGTGGCTCACCAGGTTTCTCTCCCTTTACCAGCAGATGATCATTAAAAACTCAGACACATCACTAGAGATCAGTTTCCTGCAGAAAACGCAAAGTCATTTACAATTTTTTTGACACAAATATGCAGCTCTGATGAAAGACAGAGAATGAATCTGAAACCTTGACATGACACACAGCTCATATCTCCGTCTTTGTAAGAAACCACACATGAAAATGGCACACGAGACACGCTTGTGTGCAGCGCAGAGTGTTTCATTCGCACTGAATGACGTGACAGGCAGCTAGTTGTCCAGTTCAGTTCACACAGCAGGGGTTTGCAGAGTCGCAGAACTGTACAGGTGTGAGTTTGGTGATAGAATGCAGTTAAACTGCACATAAACTGTGTGAATGCAGCCATATAAAGGAGTCAAATACAGAACTCACAACCATATTCTATTGCTGTGTGAACATAGCCATTGTAACCTCCGGGTTATGATGGGTGGTAGTGTGTTTATAGACATACTTTGGGCGTATAATTGGCCTCTTTTCCCATAATTATTCTTAAACTTACCCACACATTGTGTCTTGACTTGCCAGTACTGGCTCTCGTACACTTGCAAAGTCACTTTAGGAATCCCAAGATGTGGCAACATAAACATCTATTCAGAAAGATCGATTAGCAATGAAACCTATGTGGTTTCATATATAATACTGTGCAAAAGTCTTAGGCCACCACTAGCTTTGTTGTTTTATAAATGTTTTAATGACCATCCATATTTATTTTTCTGTCTCTTTATTAAGATACAAACAGAAAATACAGGAAATATGTAAAAAAAAAAAAAAAAAAAACAGAACAAAATGGCTTCTTCAGGCAAAAATCAGTATTAAGTGTGATCTCCTGGACTTATTCCAGTTTCTTTTATATATATATATATATATTAAGGCAAATCAGTATTCAAAACTAGTATTCAATAGTTATCTGGTATAGGGCTGTATGGCATGAGCTCATATTTTGATGTTCTTTACTTCCAGCCATTGCTAATGATAAGTATGTGATTTCTAGATTGCTAAACTCCGGCAGCAGCTCCAACGCAGTTTGCAGGGCAGTCGCAGTATCAAGGAGAATGAAGAAGTGACAGCGCTGAATCAGGTCCAGGTACTTTTGTTTGACTTCATCATGTGTTTTATGAAGACTATGGAGAGTAGTGCTTGCTTGTCTGCCTTTTTAGGGTCTTTAACCCTAAGTTATAACTTTTTAAAGCAATTTTGGGGTTTTATAATCAGAATATTGGGCTCTTTTAACTTTTGAACGGTAGTGTGTATGTGTGAATACAGTATATATTTACATTTTCCCCTATTTAGAATTTAATGTCTTATTTTTATCTTTTAAATATTTTTTTTCTTATTCTTACGTTTTACGTTTTGTTGTGAAATTTGATACTGTCCATTTTTGAGAGGTTAGCCCATATTTATAGAGGCAATTTCAGACATTAATCAGGTGACTGACATTAATTAGGTTACTAGTCTAAATTGTCTGTTTAATGAAGATGTGCTTTTTGTTTTTCAGCCAAAGCGACTCTCGGCATCTTCATCTAATATGGTCCATTCAAGACCCCTCATATGTAGAATGCCCAGCTATAGTGACTGTATTAACCAGGAGCTGGAGAGCGTCTTCATCTGTGAGGACTGGGGGAGGGAGGAGGAGAAGGTACACACACACACACACACACACACACACACACGTTGGGTTTCCATGTTTTATGGGGACATTTCATAGACATAATTGTTTTTATACTGTACAAACTGTATATTTTCTCCACGTACACTAACCCTACCCCTAAACCTACCCATCATAGAAAACTTTCCGCCATTTTAGATTTTCAAAAAAGATCATTATATATGATTTATAAGCTTGTTTCCTCGTGGGGACAAAAAATGTCTATCACTATCCTCGTGGGGACATGTGGTCCCCATAACATAGGGAGTACCAGGACACAATGTTCAGTGGAACATTTCATCTTTGTAACACTTTGTTTTGTAATTATAGCGTGTTTGTCCTGGTGTTTTCAGGCTTTGGAGGTGCGAGACGGTGGCCGTGCACCTGTGCCTCCTCTTCATCACGGTGACCTTCATGCTCACAGCGCTGAGATGCAGATCTCCTGCAGTCCGTGTTACTGCTGCTCTCCTACTCCGGACACTGAGAAAGGTAGCACTCAGTATGGTACTCATTCAGTGCTATGCTATGGCATATGACAAATTACCATGGTATTGCCATCTGATACCATCACTGTGCTGTGGTACTTCCACAGTATTTTTTATAAGGGAAGGTTTGCTTATATAAACAGCTTCATTTTGTCCTCTTAGATTACAGGAACGGTTCACCTCTGCCTCAGTTTTCCAGCTCTCCCAAACCCAACAACAGTTATACGTTTAAACGTGAGCCTCCTGAGGGCTGCGAGAAAGTCAAAGTGTTTGAAGATCTCATGTAAGTACCATCGACTGCACTACTGTGGATTCTTATTAAACACTTTTACCCTCTGGTGACGGTCAAAAATTACCGAATTTTATTTCACTGAAATGATTGTACTATATTTTAGTTCGATAATGTTTTTCATTTAATATTTTGTATTTTTTTTTAGGGTATTCTAAATTATATTAATGCAGTAGTTACAGTCCATTTATTCACTTTTAGAGCATGGACCTGAAAATCAAATTTCCAATTTAAACTGTCATATATCTTGAATGCTTTGGAGCACAGACTTAAGTTTATTGCAGATTATTGCTGAAGTGAATAAAGTTTTAAAAAGCTATAAAATTATAGTTAAGTTATATAATACATTTATTGTTATGAAAATACCATTTTACATTTTTATATGAAATATATATATTTTTTTAAAACATGTTTTACAATACAACTGTGAGAAAATCAAAGCCATGAATCTAAACAAGTTATGTTCCATATTTGAGGTTGATCTCTAAAAAAAATGAGCTTTCAGTAAGATTTTGTCACAGTACCAAACGTTTCCAATAGATGAAATTAATTTCCCATTCATTTCCAATGCAGTCATTTTTGAATGTGAACAATATAAGTGTGACTATTTTTCTCAGGATCATTTAACCTTTTCAAATCATGTCCATGATTTGTTTTTGTGCTCACATAGCAAGTGTAGTTTTGTTGTGATATTAAAAAAAAATTATTGTAATTGTAATCAATGTGATATATTGTATGAAAACTGATTTGTATTTGCATATATATTATAATAAATCAGTTCTTCTGATATATATATTTTTCTCTCTCATAGCACTTGTAGGACACAAGGCTTTCCCATCTTTTCCTGCCCCGACAGAAACAAGGTGAACTTCACTCCAAGTGGTTCTGCCTTCTGTCCTGTAAAGCTGCTGTGTTCATCACTATTCCCATCAGATGCTGCTGCTCGTCCCAGTCCGCTGGATAATCAAACTTCAGGAAAGACGTCTGGTCCATTTACAGAGGCCACCGTACAAAACAGCTTCCCACTGCCCTCTGAATGCTGCAGTATTAGGAAGTGCCTGCTGCTCAGTTAGCCAATCAGAGCTCAGATCTTAAACAGCTGTCTGAATCAACTTTCTAGGAAATTTCTTACTTGCTAATGGTTGTAGAAAAGGACCATTATGCTGTACATTGAACTTTGTCTTATGGTTTCATGTAATTCCGCTGGAATGCACAAATCTGTACTTAATCTTACACATCAGCACATCCTACTAACCAGGTTAAACACATTAGATATGACAGTAACTGCTGCTGTAATCCAACAGCCAAAAATCTTCTTTCATGCCTTAACACATAACTCAGGTTTAGCTTCCATTATGGCTGGATGATATAGCTATAACTAATTATATCTCAATATTATTTTTCATTCTTTCAATGAAACATTATATATATATATATATATATATATATATATATATATATATATATATATATATATTCATTAAAGGAACTATCATTTCACCCCAAAAGTCTGTACTGCCAGCAAAATAATTGCAAATATATTGTGCATATTCAAAATACTGCCCAGCCCTAACATCCATACTTCCCTGTTTGAGTAATTATGCCAGTATTTTTAGTGTCTTCCTGTTTTATTCATGTGAAACTGTTATGGTGTATAATTATAACTGCTGGATGCTCACATTAAAGTGACATTTATAAAGTATAATATTTGCATGTAGTTTCCATGTGTTTTACTTCAACTATGTGCTTCCTATATTTTTTGGTTGAATTGGGAATTAAGGATTTTTTTTTTTTTTTTTTTTTTACATTAGTACTGAGACTATATATATATATATATATATATGTGTGTGTGTGTGTGTGTGTGTGTGTAAGCAATAAGGTATGAGAGGCTGTGCTGTATCGTGAATGTCGCGCCAGAAGGGCATTGTTAGGCATGACGCGAAGCGGAGTGACCAGCAACACAATACAAATATTAAAGCCAAAAATATGTATGTATGTATGTATGCAACTTTCATGAAGTAAACTTTCACTAAAACATTCTTTCCGCCGAAAAAAATAATCCCTGACAGTGAACAGCAACAGAAGTTACATTATTACGCCATTAGATGGCGGCAAAGACTGTCTTTATGAGTGTGTCAGTCAGTAGCAAAGACTTTTACATTGAAAAGACTGGACTGTTGTGAACACGGAACAAGAGCAACTGACAAATGCTTTGACTAGCGCTGTCAGTCATGGGAAAACCCCTTAACTGTTAAAAGTACAGGATAATGCATCGGACGTTTAAACAAATTTTTTATTATGAACATAGGACTGAACTGAAGGAAAATGCTATGCAGGTAATAAACTCGCTTACTTGATCTTTTTCTCACAAAACTCTTCTACACAATACATATATATTGTTTAAATTGTTACTGCCTTAAGTTATTTTGGAATAAATGTAAAAATACGAAAAAACACTAACTTGATGAAATTTATAAAACAATTTATAAATAAATAAAACATTACACAGTGTAAAATACAAAATAGAATTGTATTTGGTCTCTCTTTTTATGTAATGTTAACTTAAACAGGAAAATTGTGTAACAGGGACATAAATGACGACGTTGCCTCCTTATTTTAAAACACCACCGCACACCACTGATATATACATATATATTATTGTATAATATCTATCTATCTATCTATCTATCTATCTATCTATCTATCTATCTATCTATCCATCCATCCACAAAAGCTATAGCCGCACTATTAGATTCAAATTACACATCTTTTATTAATTTCATGCCATCCTGTTACATATGGTAAAAATGTAAACAATAATACAGCACAAAATATTGAAAATTATATGGCATTATTTGGTGTAGCAGTTTCTGATTTATGATGCATTTATTTTGACTTCAGTAAGGCCATTTGGTCCTACTGGGTATTAGGTGATATGTGGATTCACATTTACAAAAATGCATTTTTATTACATTTTATTGCACTTACATGTTTGCAGGTTAACAATGTGTAGTGAAAGGGTATACCCAGGTAATCATATTTAAAATGCTTGAGGATATTTGTAGTACATGGGACCCAGTTTTCAGGCACACACACAATCAGCACAGATACAATTAACCAACATATACTTAAATGCTTATTTCATAGGATCTGATTTGTCCAAGCTTTTTACCAATGTTTGATTGCCATTCCTGACAGAAATAGAGTAAAATTTAAAAAAAAAATAGTCAGGTTCTGGGAAAAAAAAAAACTCATTATGTTTAAATCTCTCAAAACAGACCTAGTGTTGAAGTTTTTATTATTTATTATATACACTTTTAGGGGGCAAAATACTTCCAGAAAAATAACTTCCAGAACCAAGACTGTAAAAAGTGAGTGGTTACAGTTGCATTCTATAACTTAACCATACATCGTAAAAATATATACACCTTGTAACAGCTGCTTTCACATCAGCTATAGTTTCCATAACATAATATACAGTACGACTTTCATTAAAATAAATTATTTCAAGGACTGATCTAAACCCCTTTCATATTTAAGGCTTTTGAAATGCAGCATTAGTTTTAGTGGTTGGCACTAAAGTAAGAATTAAAATATTTTTAAACTATAGTTATCCAGTTTAAGGAAATTTGCAACATTTGCAAAAAAAAATATTTTAACTGATCAAGGCTGAACATCTACAATAAATAATGATTTTAAAAAACATGCAATATCACAATATACAAACCAAGACTACTTACTGTTGCTGATGTTGAGAAATGTTAATATTTACATTTATGTAAAATCAATGTTATGGCAAATCAAACTGCCTTGACAATACTAGCAATAGAAAAGGAATCAAGGCCAGAGTGATTATTATTAATTTCCTTTGGCAGCAAATATTTCTTCATTAAATAATAGGTTAACTGCTATGGCATAAAAAAAAATCACTGTTGATATCTGTCCAGATCACTGCCGTTTGTGCGACAAGAGCGATAAAGTGCATCTGTTACAGGGCAGATCAAGCGTTCATTAGCTCATGCTCCTCACTGGTTCGGCCGATTGCATCCGGGTTTGACAGCGGATCCAGATCGGCAAACAAATTGAACCAAGCAGAGAGATCGTTTGAGGTGTCTGTAATTGGGAAAACAAAATTAGAAGTGATGCATTTAAAAAAAAAAAAAAAAAGAAGCATTACAATATATACAAAAATTTGGTCTCTCAATTTGATGTATTCATTTCTTTTTTTTTTTTTTTTTAAGGAGAGGGGAAATGATTCATACTTTTACTACTGAAAATATATCAGTTATGATTTGGATAAGAAATGAACACAAAATCCATTATTGTAAACAAATATTAAATTCTGTATTCTGATCATTGCATGTTTACACAATTTTGAGTCGGACACATTATAAAAGGCTCTGATCACTTACCCTTCACTGCAGATTTGGAAGAGATTTGACTCGCTACAGATGAGCGTTCAGGTATATTCGGTGGAATGGCTGTTGCCCAACCTGGAATACAGACAATATTAAAGAGAATTTACAGTAGATGTATACTACTATTCAAAAGTCCTTTTTTTTTAAAGAAACTAATACTTTTTTTTAAGCTAGGATGCATTAAACTGATCACAATTGAAAGTAAAGACATTTATAATGTTACAAAATATTTCTTTTTCAAATCAGAACTGTTCTTTTGGACTTTTTACTCATCAAAGCATACTGGAAAAAATGTATCATGGTTTCCATATAAATATGAGGTAACAGTTTTCAACATTTATAATGAAAATGTTAATAGTCAGCATATTAGAATGATTTCTGAAGGATCATGTGACACTGAAGACTGGAGTAATGATGCTGAAAATTCAGCTTTGATCACAGGAATAAATTACATTTTAAAATATAATTAAATAGAAAACAGTTATTTTAAATTGTAATAATATTTCATGTTTTTACTGTATTTTTGATCAAATAAATGCAACCTTGGTGAGCATCTTTCAAAAACATAAATAATGTATAGTTTGTTCCATGATGACCTATTATCATCTATTTCAGATGAACCCGCCCCTAAAGGACCCGACTGGTTACATTACATCCAGTGTTGGGTGTAGCGTTACTAAGTAACGCGTTACTGTAATTAAATTACTTATCCAGTGAAAAAGTAAGGGATTACTGTTCATTTTTAGGCAATTTAATTACAGTTACTTATAATGTACTTGCGTTACATACTGTAAATTAGTTCTGTTTAAATCAATATTGAATTTAAAATCTACATTTGTCGTCTAAAGGTAAAAGTGAACGCTGCCTCTTTAAAATCATTAGCTGCAATGCAGTTGAGCGCACCAGTTAGCTGCGTAATCGCTGTCTGAAGATGTCGGCAGAAGCGAGTGGCTGTTTTGCAGAATGGAAATATTCCAATTACTTCACTTTTTTGACACAGGTAGGCAAGAACAGTACGGTAAAATGTAAGTTTTGTCCTAGGGAGAAAAAACTGTGCACTCTCTGAGAGACGGTCTTCAGACATAGCCGTCTCTCTCGAGTGTCAAATTTTTGCGGTTTATTACACATAAACGTTCAAATACACACAGTTATGTCCAAATGCCCGTCTTGGCGTATATTCACGTTGAATGTGAACAGCGTGTGTAACAGCATATTGTCTCCGTCCATTAGGTCTTTTAGTGACAGCAGCCTTTAAAACGTGCTTCTGTCTACTATTGGCTGTCTGTATTAAATGATAATCAAACAACGAAAGAAAAGCTTTAATAAGGATAGTCTATATTTAGTTTATACAGTTATGACTATGCAGAGTTATTTTATATTTGATTATTACATTTCTATGGTATTTTTACTTACTACTATTAGACTTATCTGAAAAAATATATAGCATTGTTTTATTTGTATCTTTAGATATTTTTACCATAGTATCGACTTTGGTGTCGTGTATTGTGCAGTGGTATCGGTAGCGACTAGGCCTACTAGATTTTTGGTATCGTGACATGTTACTAAAATGTTTTAAAGTATTATAGCATGTTTTAATAAAGCTAAAATGTTTTAAAGAGCTATAAAAGGCTAAACTATTCCATGTTTGACTAAATTATTAAAAGTGTTTCCTTTCTATTGTCTATAGGTTTATAGGGATTTTAAAAAGTAATTAGTAATGAGCTGAATTACTTGTTGAGTAATTAAATTACTTTTCATACAGAGTAATTAGAAAAGTATTTTATGTAATTAGTAATTAATTACTTTTTTTAAGTAACTTACCCAACACTGATTACATCCCAGTAAGAGTCTGTTCTTGTCCACAATAAACTGTAACATGCATAACAGCAGACTTTATGCCAAATATCACTGTTCACCTGAGACTGTGGACTGTAGGTCGTTCATGTTCTGGTCGAGCAGTTTGGAAGGCAGAAAGAAGGCGGGCTCTTCCTCGGGCGGCTGGGTCTCTGTTCTGCTACTCCCGGCTGGTTCATCCTCCCCAAACACCTCACGCCATTCCTGCGAGAAACCCCTGTCCTCCAGAGTACTGCTGCCCAGAATCTCATCCAACAAACTCAAGCCATCCTTCTCCTGACTGCCAGAGAAACACTCATCATTTCCTGTACAAAGAGAAAAAAGTTATTGTTGGACTTATGACCTTTTTTTTTTTTTTTCTTGGCATTTTCTTTAGTATGTAATGTCTCTGTGCTTTGTAAATTTGCATAACTTTTTCATTCTCAAACAAAGTCACTTCAAATGGAGTTATTCTCTATATCAGTGCGCACTGTTTCTGAACTCCCTGAAATGCCTTGATTGTTGTTTTGAGTTTTCTTCTGGGAACGAACATGTCACAATATTCCTTGTTTAAATAATTCCTGCACAAGGCATACGCAAAATAAAGTGGCGAGGCCTGGTTGAGTTACTTAGTAGTGTGTTAAAACTCATGATTATAGTAAGGTGTGTGACATTTCCCAAACACATTTAAAGCGCTTGACCAATCACAACATACAGGTGCTGGTCATATAATTAGAATATCATCAAAAAGTTGATTTATTTCACTAATTCCATCCAAAAAGTGAAACTTGTATATTATATTCATTCATTACACACAGACTGATATATTTCAAATGTTTATTTCTTTTAATTTTGATGATTATAACTGACAACTAAGGAAAATCCCAAATTCAGTATCTCAGAATACTAATCTAAAATTAGAATATTGTGAAAAGGTTCAATATTGAAGACACCTGGTGCCACACTCTAATCAGCTAATTAACTCAAAACACCTGCAAAGGCCTTTAAATGGTCTCTCAGTCTAGTTCTGTAGGCTACACAATCATGGGGAAGACTGCTGACTTGACAGTTGTGCAAAAGACGACCATTGACACCTTGCACAAGGAGGGCAAGACACAAAAGGTCATTGCAAAAGAGGCTGGCTGTTCACAGAGCTCTGTGTCCAAGCACATTAATAGAGAGGCGAAGGGAAGGAAATGTGGTAGAAAAAAGTGTACAAGCAATAGGGATAACCGCACCCTGGAGAGGATTGGTGAAACAAAACCCATTAAAAAATGTGGGGGAGATTCACAAAGAGTGGACTGCAGCTGGAGTCAGTGCTTCAAGAACCACTACGCACAGACGTATGCAAGATATGGGTTTCAGCTGTCGCATTCCTTGTGTCAAGCCACTCTTGAACAACAGACAGCGTCAGAAGTGTCTCGCCTAGGCTAAAGACAAAAAGGACTGGACTGCTGCTGAGTGGTCCAAAATTATGTTCTCTGATGAAGTAAATTTTGCATTTCCTTTGGAAATCAGGGTCCCAGAGTCTGGAGGAAGAGAGGAGAGGCACACAATCCACGTTGCTTGAGGTCCAGTGTAAAGTTTCCACAGTCAGTGATGGTTTGGGGTGCCATGTCATCTGCTGGTGTTGGTCCACTGTGTTTTCTGAGGTCCAAGGTCAACGCAGCCGTATACCAGGAAGTTTTTGAGCGCTTCATGCTTCCTGCTGCTGACCAACTTTATGGAGATGCAGATTTCATTTTCCAACAGGACTTGGCACCTGCACACAGTGCCAAAGCTACCAGTACCTGGTTTAAGGACCATGGTATCCCTGTTCTTAATTGGCCAGCAAACTCGCCCTGACCTTAACCCTGGCTGTGTGGATAATACTCATGTATAACAAATGTATGTATGAAAGCTTTACCTGTTTGTATGGAGTTACTGCTCAGAGTTTCTTCTTCAATTGAAATAAGCCTGAAACAAAAGAGATGAGCGATTAGAGGTTTACATCACATTAAACTAAAGGAAATGAGGACCGAACAGCTCCTACGTTTCATCTGTATTTTGACTCGTCTCCTCGTCTTCTGCTTTTGCCTTCGTTTTCTTCTTCACCTTTTTCTTTGAAGCTTGATCTGAACCCTGGAGTATCAGACACAACACATGAACATATTTCTTGGACATGCATCACAGCCTGTTTGTCCAAACAATGAAAGATGGGTACAGTAAAATCATCTTCCTTTATCTCAAACGTATTTTATAGTTTTAACACCAAATGAGAGCTACGAAAGTAAATATACACATCCATCCCCCAAAATATTAATATAAAAAATCTGCATAATGAGATCATTTTCATTTCATTTGAAAGCTCTCACCCCCAGTGCTGAAGCCTCATGTGTCTGACAGCCTTTGAAGCTCTCATGAATAGCAGCCATAGTGTGAGAGGTTTTCTCCCAGAAATGTAGCAATGTGGTCTGAAGCACAGAAAAGACAAATATTAATCTTTATGACACGACTCTCCACAAGACTTGACTAAATTGTCATTTAGAAAAAGTAATAATAAAGAATAATAAAATAACTCAAGGATTAATGACTAATAATTGCATTAATTTTCATATCAAATTTAAAATAAAACATTCCTGCTGCATTACAGTTAAATGCATTATAGTTTCAAATTATTGTAAAAATTAAAATAACAAATCTAGAGGAAGCAGCACCTGATAGGTTGTCAGGACGTGTGAGAGCAGATTACAGCGACTGGCTCCGAGCAGATCAACCTTCTGACACACATCATTCTTCAGTTTGTCAAAACTTGTCTTGGTATGGCGCACCTGAGTTTGAACCTGAGGGAAATAAAGAGATGAAAACAACCACTTGATGATGTTGATCTGATGAACCCATGGATGAGTGTCTAATGGTTCTTAACTGATCTCAGGTCAGTTTTAGAATGTAGGTTAATTAATTTAAATAACTTTAATATGTATACATGTATATATATAATACAAAAAAGAGAATAATACTTAATTGCTTCTAATTAACCTAGTTTGCAAACGCCCTGCCAAATAGCACACAAGGACTACAAATTAATAAAACATACATTTTACAAAACCTTGATATTTAATCTTATTTAATTACTTGTAGATTCCATTTAATAGATTTAACTTTAATAAAAACATTTGTAATTGGTTTGTATAAGGGTTTCTTCTTACATGTTTGGGCTGAGTTTTCGTTGCACTTATAAGGTTTTGACCAGCAGGTGCCACCAGCTTGAGGTGTTTAGAGAACGTCGAAACAGTGATTCATTTGACAAAGCAATTAGTTCAATTGATTCAGAGCTTCGAAAAGCTTAGTTTCTCCCATCACACTGGCTGCGTCCCAGATTGCATACTCTCTTGAGTAGGTACTTATTTTGAATAAGTACTTACTTTGTGAATGCTAAAAAACATATGTTCTATAGTATGAATGTGTGTAGTATGAATGAAATCTAGATGTACTACATGTTGTCATGTTGTCATTATCATGTGACCTACTAGCGTCAGTTGTGTCGCTTCACTGCCATTCACAAATCCTCTCCCGTGGCCTCATGGGATAGTAAAGTGTCCATCGTATGCACACTTCAGAATCTCACCAGAAGTAGTAGGTCATCTGGCCTACTCTTTTATGAGTACTGTGAATTTGGACATATTTCTTTTGCCACATACTGTTTTTTGCTTACTATGTAGTAGGGAACCATGTGAATTTGGACGCAGCCTATCTCATCCCACTGCAGATGAGAATAATTAGAAGACAAGTTACTCCTCCTGCTGGTAAAAAGGGTTCACTGCAGTAACATTGCCACTGCAGGGTTGCCAGGTCACACAAAAATGTCCAGCCTAAAGCAGACGCAAAACTTGTACAAATAGAAAAGAAGACTAGCCCAATTTTTATTCATCTTCAATTATTAATTCAATTTAATAACTAATGCAATTCAATTATTATTTTAGTACTAAAAAAATCATTTTAAATTTCAGCATGATAAATTCTTTAAAATGTGAGCTATAAATATGAACAACACTCTCACAATGTGATATGCGGACATAGCCATTCATACTTTTTTTTTTTTCATTAAAAATCTAGCTTTGATATACAAGTATTGTCCTTTCACTTCCCTAATGCTTTTAACACATTGTTTATACCATTAATTAAAAACAGATATTTTGATCTCAGATCACAAGCATCAATGTGCAATTATTCTACAATGATCGACGTAGCTTATTTTACTCAGTTAACCTGCCTTAAAATTCCTGGTGTAGTCATAACTCACATAATCTCTAGTTTGTATGTGACATCAAACGTGCCTCCATACGTCTCTCCCTCTCCCTCACTTGCCCTGCATCCCAGTGTGCATACTATCCGCCCTATCTGCCCTGTATTGAATATTACTAATTTACTAATTACTAATTATGTATATATATATTACTAATATTACTAATTTCACATACTATTTAGAATGGATAGTATGCACATTGAGTATGCTCTTTCAGTGGTCCTTAGGTTGCCAGGTATTCATTCCAAGAATCAATACACATTATTAAAAGTGTCCCTTTTCAATTTTGCCTACAGATAAACTTTTTGGCAGCTGCAGTACACTATAAAAGTGTATCCCAAATAAACGCAACCCATGGCTCTGTAATTTTCCCCCGACTAAAAATAGCCAAATTGTGTGGGAAAACTGCAAACTTGGCAACACCGTGGCTCTGGAAGAGACTGACCTTACGGAACTTCTCCATCTGCTTGTGTGTGTCCGGGTCAAGCTCCTGAGAAACGTCCTTCATCCAGAGCAGAGCTCCTCTGTACTCTGTCCGTGACTGTTCCATCCTGTTCACCGTCAGCCACGTGTCAGAGATTGCTCGGTAACGGAAGGTTTCCACCTCCTGGTACAGGCGACCCAGTGGACCTCGCAGCGCCAATCTGCAGTGAGAAACCAACAAATGAGAGGAATTGTCAAACCAATCACATCTGACTGACAGAAGATGATATAGAAACTTCCCTGTTGAAGAATCCAGCATAAACCAGCATGAATTCAATGTTGGTCCAGGCTGGTTTATGCAGGTATAGTGCTGGTTATAGTGCTAGTGGATTAGCATAGTCAAAACTGAGCTGGTGTAGCTGATCTACCTGCACTCCCGCTTCACATGCTGGTGACCAGAGGAAACCAGCACGCAAAAATACCTTATACTGATGACCAGCAATGCTGGATTTCACAGCAGGGTTGTTTTTGAAACTAGGAATAAATGGAGAGACCTTTGCTGTGAAGAGAAGCAGAGCGCTTTCCCGGTAGCTTGCATGATCTTTCCAGCACGACTCTTGTCTTGAGAGCCCTGCGAACGCAGGAACCGACCCAATTCATTCTCCTCCTCAGACAAAACTGAAAAGAGCATCAGAAATTTACCACATATACTAACTATTTTCTTTGAATAATAATTTATAACTAAAAAACACCTTTAAGTTTTAAACATCTGAATGGCACAGCAAACAGTTATTCATTGTGAAAAAGACGTACACTTTAACATATAAAAGAGTAATTATTACGGAAATAATATACTTCGAAATAATATACTTAAGGGGATAGTTCACCCAAAAATAAAAATTCTGTCATCATTTAATCACCCTCAAGTTGTTCCAATTTTTTTCTTCTGCTGAACATAAAAGAAGATATTTTGAAGAATGTCGGTAACCAAACAGTTGATGGACCACACAGTATTCCCCCCCATACTACGGAAATTAATAGGGTCCATCAACTGTTTGGTTACCGACATCCTTTTATGTTCAACAGAAGAAAGAAATTGATTCTGATGACAGAATTTTCATTTTTGGGTAAAACTATCCCTTTAAGCACAAACTGAATGTAATGTTTTCGACCCTTAAATGCTTATTGTTTACAATTAACTGAAAATTATAGTTTCAAATGATATTAAATGCAATTACTTGAACTTAAGTTAGTTAATAATTAATAATAATAGTTAATCATTGTTGTAATGATGAAATTGCAGTTTAGTACATTTAAAATATATTAACTTTAACTGTTATATCAAATAAGACTACAGTTAAAATTATAATCAAGAACTTTGCACAAGCTCTAGTATTTTAGTCAACAACAAACTGTTATTTTTTAAAGAATAAACAGATTATTAAAACATAATGGTTTAAGATGTAGGCTACTTTAAAGTAAAACTTTTAATTTGACATTATTACAAAGTGTACTTAAGTGTGTTAAGAAACATATTGATGAAAGTGGACTCTCTTTCGTTGCTATTATATTATCTAAATATACTTTTAACCCTCTACTGCACACATGTTGATGGCACATGAAAAAAAAAAAAAAAAAAAAAAAAAATTCCACATAATTTTTTGGTTCATTTGGGAACATTTTATTGATAAAAATGATTTGGACCCCCACCCTCCCCCCATATAGAGAAAATGATAATCAAAATCTTTTTTTTTTTTTTTTTTTTTTAAATGTCAAGAAATCGTTAAGTAATATCGATATAATGAATTTGATACATGCATATGTCTGTATCATGTAGTGTATCATGCAATATAATGTACTTAATGTAATAAGATTTCACTGCATACGAAACTTCAAAAAGCACTTCTTCTCTGCTGTGAAATAGTGGTGTATGTTACAATTTTTTCACATCATTTTGGGTGTTCCTGTGCACCCAGGAACCCTGCATCTTATAATACATTACGGCCAATGTGAGGTATTGTCCAAAACATCCTTAAAAAGTACCCCTTATTGCACAACATTTCCCTGAGGCAACGAAAAGAAAAACTGAATTTCTGAACATGCAAAATAAAAAAAAACTTCATAAAACCTGACAAAAGGCTTCTCTACACACACACATACACACACACACACACACACACATATATATATATATATATATATATATTATGTACAGTTCATGTCATTTTAAATAAGATTACTAAAGCAAATAATCTTGCCTTCTTCTCACACCATGTGCTCCTGTGACCATGTGTCAGAACAGGACGTCCCACCTTTAAATGGTGCCTGGTAGTGACTTCCACACCTTACTGGACTGTTCTTTGGTACTTTCTCAACATTTCTAATTGGTTGTAATCATTTAAAGAAAAAATGTACTAAACATAGGGCTTAAGAAGGAAATAATGTATGTGGATATAATGTGTAGCTTAAGTAAGTTCAGTATTGATTCATTCTGTTGTAAAAATCATTAGTTATTAATTTAGTTCATTTAGAAAACTCGTGTACGATAATTTTCTAACAAATACGATCATTTTGAGCTTCTGGTAGCCTACGATACTTGGACTTTTCCAATCTGGCAACACTGACACTCAATGCAATTAAGTGTACTTTTTTCACTATCCACCTTATTCCAACGCCCCATGACGCTTTGCGCGAATTATGGGTGTAACTTCCGCTAAGCTGTAAACAGGCTCGCTCTATGAACGCAATAATACGTTTTATATTTAAACTGGGTACAATGAGATGACATTATTCTACTCACCCTTCAACCAACGAACATTAAAAGTGTAAAAGCATAAACAAGGTACTTTCAACAGGCCATGAAAAAGCGCGATTCCTTCCACAGCAAATATAACAATAGTGATATATATATATCTGTATTATGTAATATACGTTGCCTTAACAAAAAATGTTAATGACCTTCAGCATTGCGTGATACTATTTCAAAGTGATTCCATCATTTTTTACAGATAATAAATTGTATTTACCTGTGAAAACAAACCTGGAAAGAGACGTGAGGCTTTGAGGAGGAAAACGAGAGATTCTTCGTGCATTCCAGTGAATTATTAATGGAATATATATCGTTCATACTATTTTATATATAACGTTTTCATACTATTACAGCGGTATGCCAAGGGACAAAATAAAATAATCACGAGGATAGAAAGCAGCGACTGAAAAGAGCTTCTGCCATAGATATTCTTGTTATAACATTTTGCGTTAAAATACCAAGCGTTACGTTATTCTCATGATGTCTGAAAATAAAACATGAAAGAAAAATTGACAGCTCATTCAGTCAAACTGACGGATAAGCTTTATTTGTAGGGCAACCTTATGATTTGAAACGATTCGTTTAAGTCTTTTTAAATGGAAGTTCCCCAAACCGGAAGTGGAACCCATAATTCGAAACGCAGTAGGCTAGTCAGGAATAAGGTGGATAGGGATCAAGGATATGAGGATATGACTGTGTGAATTTGAGGTCTACTTACAACTGATCCTCCTTTGATACTGTTCAATCATCTTAAGGAGCTCCATGCATGTTCTCTGTACTGAATGAAACACCTGAGGGGAAGCATGCGAAACCAAATTATTCACATGACCATTTGATTCGTTCAGATTCAGAGAAAAGTCTGAATTATGTCCATTCCTCACCTCCAGTTTAGCATCCAGGTCGGCATCGGAAGCAACGACATGTTCATCCTCCTTCTTTCCTGTGACTTTGATCAGTGTTTGTTTGGTTTTCCAGTATTTCTGCTGGAACTTGTTCACCACAGATGATTCTTGACTTTGAAGAAATTGATCAAAATGAGAATAACCTCTGCAAAGAGATGACAAACCAGTTATGAAGGCATCTCACTTGTTTAAGCCTTACAATCATAAATGTCTGCAAATGAATGCATACTCACTGGTTCCCTTTCTCCATGTTTATCAATTATCTGAAATAAAAATGAAAATAACTGATGTACTGTTACGTTTATCATTTTTAACTCATTGTATTAATTTATAGAAGATAACTGGCTATTGTGTCATTGAAAAAAAGCATTCATGTTTCATCAGCGCACCAGAAACAAAATTGACTGAACATACAGGCCTATTTTCTTTATCTTTACGTGCATTTTTCTACTAAAAGGTATTATTAATAAACCTAATTAATAATATCCCAGCTACAGTACACGCGTCACTCACAATATTCATCTTGCATGTGATTCTCACATCCGGATTACATTCTCTGCCGCACCAAAACAAACAGCTACTATATTATTCTGTCATTATGCAACAGCTACAGTAAATGCAGGAAATGATCTACTTATAATAACAGGTCTAATAATGAATTGAATTAGTGTGAGACTCACCTTATGAGTTTGGATCCCGGCTGCAGATGTTTAAGACATTCTGTAATAAGAAAACAAAACGCTATAAGTGTATCACTGCGTGTTTTTGGGTGCGCGTCTTTGCAGAAGGAGTGATGACGTCATGCGCGCTACTGCACGAGCGCACTGCGAATATAGGAAGAATGGGTGGGTTGAATGACAATTATCTTGAAACAGGGGACTGTAAATGCGCAGTTGTCATCTTTCTGAATGATTTGATGATATTAATATGATATTTTAAGTTTTCGTAGTGTTTGAATTACTATTAAAGTTTCTTTGTATCATTATCCAGATGTAAATTATTCTCAAGAATAGCTACAATAGAAGTAGCGCACAGGCGATATCATGTGGTACCTGTTACTTTTCTCAGCGCTTAGTAGAATAGACTAATCACAGTCGTTTGATTTTTTCGATTCTTTAGAGACACTCGGGTGAAAAATGAGAAAGGAAGGACAAAAGAAAGAAATTATATTTTGCACTAAGAAACTGAAGCCTATTTTTATTAAGACTTGCTGTAAAAAATAAAGGCAGTGCAAAAATACCTTCATGACGTACACATGTGACATACTTCACGATAAAAACACATTTTTTTTCTCCACATTACTTTATGGGAATTAAAGCTCTCTGAAAAGGATTACTTTTAGGAAAGTAGAGGTTTAAGAAACATTAAAGTAAACATGCATTTTACATTCATTTTCAATGTGATAAGTAGTTGCCTCCAACAGCGTGTGGCATCAGATTGTATTCAAAAATGAAATTACATTCACTTTCACAGCAATTTCATTAATTCACCAGAGAAATGACAAAACCGTTGACACATGATCTCAGCAAAGAAAAATCAATTACAGGAACTCATTAAGTTTTGCTCTGTCTGTCAGAAATCATGACACATTTACCTGTCACGGAGATCAACTTCTTATGTTCTTAGAGACATTTACTAGAGACTTTTTACAATTAAAAAAAAGAAAAGGAAATTATATTATTATAATATGAGTTGGTTTTGGGTTACAACACCACATAACTTGCTTTCTTCTGTGATAAATATAATATATATACAAGTGCTGTCAAATCGATTAATCACGATTAATCACACACATATGTATATATAATAATATAATATATATTGTAATATTGTTTTTCTTTTTTCCTCACTTTTTTTGCTCAGAATAATGTATCTGTAAAGGGAAGTGATTGTGTTGAATTTGTATAATAAATGAAAAATAATGACTGTTTTTACAATAGATTTGTCATAGGTTTTTGTATCCTAATTTAAAATTGCAGAAAAATGAGAAAATAATAACAGAATGTTCATTTGGGGAACTATTCATATCAGTTCAAAATGGAAACCTGCCAAAAAAAAAAAAAAAAAAAAATCAAATAAATACATGTTCTAATTCCATTTCTCTCATTATGAGGTAAAAGATCATCCAGAAGGTGAGTACGGAGACTCGCTATGGTAGTTATAGTCCGGACAGACTTTCTGCACCAGTTTATAGTCCAGGCTGTAGAAGTATATGTAGACACAAATGACTTTGAACGGTTTTGAGCAGAGCCACGAGACATGGCTGTGAGTCTGGTCCTGGTCGCAGCTATGAGACGGGTCATACCAGCAGCGTGCGCTTTTGGTACCTCTCTCCACCTTCTCATGCTCCACCCTGCAGTTAAACATCCTCGACTCCACCGAGTGCAGAACAGTTTGTTGAGTTGTTGCATCAAATTCCACCGCTTTGCTTGGAGGAACCAGCCCTATGGAGACATTTCCACCTCCGGTCGTGTTGTATCGGAAAAAAACGCTAAACGTTCCATTGCCGTGATCCACAATCTTCCCTGTGATGAACAGGCTGAGGCTTGCGGACTTCACTTTGCACTGGAAATCTCCCCAGCCGAACATTTTCTTAGCTTTTCCTCTTTTCACCGTGAGCCGTTTCCTTGACTGTTGGCCAGACGGGTGTGTCTCCGTCAGGTTAGGGGCCCAATCCCAGAGCTCCTGCTCGGGACATGGGCGGAGTTTGTCAGACAGGAGGCCTAGGATGGGGTCAGCGTCAAGAACACCAGGACTTGACTCGGGCAGAGGGTCAGAATCAGCACATGGATGCTTCATTGTTGTCTTTTGCCTGTCTATATGTAGAGACCCTGAGGTCAGAGGACTATTTCCTTTGGCATATCTGATCTGAGACAAACAAAGTGAGACTTTTAGACTTTAGAGAATGAGTTTTAGACACTGAATGAAAAAACCCCCCATCATATCAGAAAGACAATATCTCCTTGACTTCACCTGAAATGATTTGACAGCAAATCTGTCATACAAGAGAGCTTTTATTAGTGAGCTATTGGATCAATGACCCAAATGTTACAGTTTGTTACAGTATGTCACTTATCAAAGAGCGGTTCACATCCAGCGCTGGGGTCAGTGCAACGTCAGTCCTGAAACAAATATGGAGAATCAAAGGGTGTCAGGGAGGGGCATGTAATTGAATTTTGGCCGTCAATATCAGATCAAAATGACCTAGAGGAGCATCAGGGAAACATGGTCTGACTTACAAAGTGTAAAAGAGATCGTGTTAAAAGAGACACTTTTAACTGTGCAATATTCTTTCATTTATTTACAGATTATTATTCACTGAAAATCTCTTACATCTCATTTGTATATCTAAAAATGCCACACCAAGACAGATCTAGACAGACAGATAGATAGATGATTGATAGATAGATAGACGGACGGACGGACGGATAGACAGATACAACCCGAATTCCGGAAATGTTGGGACGTTTTTTAAATTTGAATAAATTGAAAATTAAAAGACTTTCAAATCACATGAGCCAATATTTTATTCACAATAGAACATAGATAACATAACAAATGTTTAAATGGAGAAATTTTACACTTTTATCCACTAAATAAGCTCATTTCAAATTTGATGCCTGCTACAGGTCTTAAAAAAGTTGGCACAGGGACAACAAATGGCTGAAAAAGCAAGACATTTTAAAAAATATATAGCTGGGAGAACATCTAGCAACTAATTAAGTTAATTGATATCAGGTCTGTAACATGATTAGCTATAAAAGGGATTTCTTAGAGAGACAGAGTCTCTCAGAAGTAAAGATGGGCAGAGGCTCTCCAAGTGAAAGAGTGCATAAATAGATTGTGGAAAACAATGTTCTTCAACGTCAAATTGCAAAGGCTTTGCAAATCTCATCATCTACAGTGCATAACATCATCAAAAGATTCAGAAAAACTGGAGAAATCTCTGTGCGTAAGGGACAAGGCCGAAGACCTTTATTGGATGCCCGTGGTCTTCGGGCCCTCAGGCGACACTGCATCACTCATCGGCATGATTGTGTCAATGGCATTACTAAATGGGCCCAGGAATACTTCCAGAAACCACTGTCGGTAAACACAATCCGCCTTGCCATCTGCAGATGCCAACTAAAGCTCTATCATGCAAAAAGGAAGCCATATGTGAACATGGTCCAGAAGCGCCGTTGTGTCCTGTGGGCCAAGGCTCATTTAAAATGGACTGTTTCAAAGTGGAAAAGTGTTTTATGGTCAGACGAGTCCAAATTTGACATTCTTGTTGGAAATCACCAACACTGGAAATCAGTGTCCTCCGGGCTAAAGAGGAGGGAGACCTTCCAGCGTGTTATCAGCGTTCAGTTCAAAAGCCAGCATCTCTGATGGTATGAGGGTGCATAAGTGCATACGGTATGGGCAGCTTGCATGTTTTGGATGGCACTATGAATGCTGAAAGGTATATAAAGGTTTTAGAGCAACATATGCTCCTCTCCAGATGACGTCCATTTCAGGGAAGGCCTTGTGTATTTTAGCAGGACAAAACCACATACTGCATACTGAGTCCGGGTGCTGAATTAACCTGCATGCAGTCCAGATCTTTCACGTATAGAGAACATTTGGCGTATCATTAAATGAAAAATACGTCAAAGACGACCACAAACTCGAATTCCAACACCATAAACTCGATGCCCAGACATCTTCAAACTGTTTTGAAAAGAAGAGGAGATCCATGGTAAACATGCCCCCATCCTAACTATTTTGAGCAGGCATCAAATTTGAAATGAGCTCATTTAGTGGATAAAAGTGTAACATTTCTCAGTTTAAACATTTGTTATGTTATCTATGTTCTATTGTGAATAAAATATTGGCTCATGTGATTTGAAAATCTTTTAGTTTTCATTTTTTTCAAATTTAAAAAACGTCCCAACTTTTCTGGAATTCGGGTTGTAGACAGACAGACGGACTGATGGACGGAAGGACCGACGGACAAATAGAGACAGATAAACAGATGATAGATAATTATCATGACAAAAAATATTCCACAGAGGTGACAGTACAGAAAAAACAGACATTGTCAATTTCCAGCCCCCTGCAGCGATAAATTAATGGGATAATTTACGAAGATATAACAAAAACCTTTCATCTCGTTCCCCTCATTTACATTTCAGAATTACGTTTTTATGATACACACAATACAGTCAGATATGCTGCTTTACCGCCAGAATGCTGTGAAACATAATTAACTTAATTTGAAGACTGACAGTTTTCCCAAACAGCTCTGGGCAGGATTACGGCTTTCCGATGGCAGATTTATAGAAAGATGGTTTAATGGATTAGGTCTCCAGCAGTTATACACTGCCATCACACTCCAGCTATAAATAAGATCAAGGTGTTCCCAACTTAGAGTTCATTTTCCAAAATGGAAATTTATGGAGTTGTAACATTCGTAAACATGATTCAGAGCACCCAGATGAGGTAATTTCAGTGAACAACAGCACCTTCATCTGGGATTAAAGCATGATGTTGGATGATGGAATCCATGCAAACAGAATGGAACTTGTGCAGAGATCATTTGAATGATTCTTCTTACACCGGAATGATGAATGTAAATTGTGACAAGTTTGAAAACAAGCAATTTTCTTGTTTGAAAGCTTCCTTGAAAACAGATTCGAAGTATCAATGTTTAATGTCTTGTGTTCTTGCATTTCTAAGCTGTTCTGGTTGATTGCTAGGCAGACTTTTTCTTTTTCTTTACAGGATTTAGTCTGTCTGTCTATCCATCCATCCATCCATACACATATCTAGCTATCTATACACATATCTATCTATCTAACCTAATATATAACCTAAATCCTGTAAAGAGAAAATGTAATATATGTATAAGTGTAATATATATATTATATACAAATATATGTTATATTAAAGTCATATGCTGTTTATAAAATACTATGATTACATTTTACATTAGGCTACACCTTTGAAGGTATTTCTAAGGCTCACACCAGGTAAAAGACCTGTACAGTGCAGTCAGTCAAAAGAGGATTGAAATTCACCTTCAAAGATGAAATCACGACATACTGTAAGTCATCTGAAACATTCCCAGAGGTAGATACTACCTCTGAAACCTGCATTCGCCTAAAGATGAAAAAGAATCCGTGATTGCATTAAGAATATTAGTGAATAAATCAGTAAGCCATGATTTAACTCCCATGGATCATGAGTAAAAACATAAACAGCATGCCGTAATCAGATGAAGGCAAAGTTAACACTGGAGCAATTCCATTGAACATGTCCAGGTGAAAAAAAGGAAACCCCAAAAATCGAAACTTATGATATCAACTCAATAGCTCTTTTCACAGAATTCGTATATTGGATCTTTATCTCCAGGGGTCAGACACTTACAGTCACACTTATATATTTATATAAAAAAGCAATAATCCTTTTGAGGCTCAAGCACTACGTTGCCTCTTATTTCAATTAGAGACAAATCGATCTTCAGTCTGATGTGTGAGTTGGACCTTATACAGCGAGCGGGTGAAGAGAGGAGGAGGAGGAGGCAAGAATGGAGAGACAGAGAGAGGCAGACATCAACACAAAATACTACTTCTGGTTCTTCAGCTTTCAATGCTGGAATGTTGCATTATTAAAGGTATCTGATGAGAAGTCCTGGTCTGATGAATACTGGAAAACACTTCTAAAACAATGATAAACTGCAATTGGAAGTACAAAAGATGAGACAAAATTAGATGCAAAAACAGTTACATTTGTTAATTCTTTCTCATGTGTTTCATCTGAAAACATGATGGATAAAATTGCTGACTTTTCTGTGCAGTATTGATCACCAAGACCATTGATGACCAATACTGTGTTCATTCACATGATATTCTTAACCAACCATTAAATTAGAATTCCACCCACTAAAGTATTGCTGACAGAAAGGAAAACAGGAGTAAAATCCATCATTAATGATTATCATATAAAAGGGGAAGGAAGTTGATAGTTTCAGTTAAAGAAAAGTGGTTAGTTGGTCTTAGCTGGTTTCTACAGGTCTGATTTCAGGGTTATTTGGGCACTTTAGCTGGTCAGAAGACCAGTGGAACCATCTTAAAGGATTAGTTCACTTCAGAATTAAAATTTCCTGATAATTTACTCACCCCCATGTCATCCAAGATGTTTATGTCTTTCTTCAGTCAAAAAGAAATTGAGGTTTTTGAGGAAAACATTCCAGGATTTTTCTCCATATAGTGGACTTCACTGGGGTTCAATGTGTTGAAGGTCCAAATGTCAGTTTCAGTGCAGCTTCAAAGAGCTCTACATGATCCCAGACGAGGAATAAGAGTCTTATCTAGTGAAACGATCGGTCATTTTATAAAAAATAAAATCGGCAAAAGTATGGATCCAGTGTCAACAAAGCGAACGTGCAAAGACTAAGTCAAACAGCGTTTACAAAAAAAGGTAAAACAACGATGTTGGACGATTTTGAAGTTGAAGGAGAAAATGAGATGGAGTTTTTCACCCTACCAATACTTCCGCCTACGTCACTCGTGGCCTTTCCAACGTGATTACGAAATGAGCGACGCATCGCTGAGCAGTGCAAGATGATCACATTTGTTTTTAAAAAGTATATATATATATATATATATATATATATTCAACCCGTTGTACCCCAGTGAAGTCCACTATATGGA
>CM074439.1:30101559-30334059 GCA_037101425.1 Elopichthys bambusa | reverse complement strand
ACACACACACACACACACACACACACAACGTATATAGACATAAATATAGACAAAAAAGAAAGAAATGTCAAGAAATATCAACACACACACACACACACACACACACACACAACGTATATAGACATAAATATAGACAAAAAAGAAAGAAATGTCAAGAAATATCAACACACACTCACAGACACAAACAGACAAAAAAGAAAGAAATGTCAAGAAATATCAACACACACACACACACACACACACACACACACACACACAGACACAGACACAAACAGACAAAAAAGGAATGAAATGTCAAGAAATATCCTACACACACACACACACACACACACACACAACGTATATAGACATAAATATAGACAAAAAAGAAAGAAATGTCAAGAAATATCAACACACACTCACAGACACAAACAGACAAAAAAGAAAGAAATGTCAAGAAATATCAACACACACTCACAGACACACACACACACACACACAACGTATATAGACATAAATATAGACAAAAAAGAAAGAAATGTCAAGAAATATCAACACACACTCACAGACACAAACAGACAAAAAAGAAAGAAATGTCAAGAAATATCAACACACACTCACAGACACAAACAGACAAAAAAGAAAGAAATGTCAAGAAATATCAACACACACACACACACACACACATAGACACAAACAGACAAAAAAGAAAGAAATGTCAAGAAATATCAACACACACACACACACACACACACACACACACAGACACAAACAGACAAAAAAGGAATGAAATGTCAAGAAATATCCTACACACACACACACACACACACACACACACACAACGTATATAGACATAAATATAGACAAAAAAGAAAGAAATGTCAAGAAATATCAACACACACTCACAGACACAAACAGACAAAAAAGAAAGAAATGTCAAGAAATATCAACACACACACACACACACACACACACAGACACAGACACAAACAGACAAAAAAGGAATGAAATGTCAAGAAATATCCTACACACACACACACACACACACACACACACACACACACACACACACACAACGTATATAGACATAAATATAGACAAAAAAGAAAGAAATGTCAAGAAATATCAACACACACTCACAGACACAAACAGACAAAAAAGAAAGAAATGTCAAAAAATATCAACACACACACACACACAGACACAAACAGACAAAAAAGGAATGAAATGTCAAGAAATATCCCACACACACACACACACACACACACACACACACACAACGTATATAGACATAAATATAGACAAAAAAGAAAGAAATGTCAAGAAATATCCTACACACACACACACACAAAGTATATAGACATAAATATAGACAAAAAAAATGAAATGAAATTCAAGAAATATCCTTCATACACGTTTAATACACCAGTATTTATTACCTGTAGGTCATCAGAAAACATAAGCTGTACAAAAAAAGACATTACAACATGACCATAATCAACAAAGATCAGCGAGACCACTTTGCAATGTACTAAACATTTCTGTGCAATATAAAAGATATGATTTAATACTCATTATTATTTACAAATTATACTAAACATTCATTTCACCAGCTGCTAGCAGGAAGGCCAGGTGAAACGACTCTAATTTAGCAGCGTAAATGAATGAGGGGAAATGAGGAAAGTTGACCAATAAAAAGCATCTTCTATAACTATTATCTGAATGGAAGATTCCAGCAGGATTCATAGACTAATACATCTCAGGAATATTATATTCACGCTGTTGTTTCCATATAATAGGTTAAATTCAAATTAAATCAATTTTCATGAATGCTTAAGATTTTATACACTATTTTCTTTTCACTGCATTTTAGGGGAATTAATAATAATTCATGGTTATATAAACTGATTACTATTTAAAAATCGGCTGAATAATAAAACATCAAAAAACTGTACCCGAATGATTTGATGGCTTTGTATATTTTTTGCAAGTGTGAAGAGACAGCTCAAATTGTGACTATATTTATGATGCCATAATATTATACAATAAAATATATATCAGATCCAAGAAAAGTGCTACACATGTACAATGACCCCAGAAAGTATTTGCACATTTAAGCCACACTTAATGTACAGATGCATTTGCTCAAATGTGTCACTCAGGAATTGGACTATACAGGTTCATAAAAGTCAATAGTTCATGAATCAGACTACAACGGACTGGTTGTATGTTTTTGATTCACTAAAAAGTACTTGTTCATAAGAGTCAATCATTTGAGAAATAGACTACACTGGTTGTGCAGTATGTTTTTGATTCAGTATGAAATACAGGTTCATAAGAGTCAATAGTTCAGGAATCAGACTACTCCGGAAAGGTTCTATGTTTTTGATTCACTATAGAGAACTCGTTCATTAGGAGTCAATCATTCAGGAATCACACTACACTTGTCGAGTCGTATGTTTTTGATTCACTAAAAAGAATTGGTTCATAAGAGTCAATCATTTGGGAATCAGACTACACTGGTCATGCAGTATGTTTATGATTCAGCATAAAATACAGGTTCATAAGAGTCAATAGTTCATGAATCGGACTAGTTTTGAGTGGTTGTATGTTTTTGATTCACTATAAAGAACATGTTCATAAGAATCAATCATTTGGGAATCAGAATACACTGTTCGTGCAGTATGTTTTTGATTTAGTATAAAATACAGGTTCAGAAGAGTCAATAGTTCATGAATTGGACTACACCGGACTGGTTGTATGTTTTTGATTCACTAAAAAGAACTGGCTCCTAAGAATCAATCATTTAGAAATCAGACTACACTGGTCGTGCAGTATGTTTTTGATACAGTATAAAATGCAGGTTCATAACAGTCAATAGTTTGGGAATTAGACTACACCGGACAGGTTGTATGTTTTTGATCCACCTTATAAAATTTCTGATATTGGTGGTGTAAAATAATATTGTCAGAAACACCATCAGAATATTTTAGTCTGTTGTTTATCTGCAACTTGTTTCCAGTATTTAAAAAAAAAAAAAAAAAAAAAAAAACGGTTATATGTTTCTCAAGTGCCCAAATACTTTGTAGGGCCACTGTATTTTGCATGACCACTGTCCTGTGAGAATTGGCAACAATTAGTAACAAAACTTCCACATTTTTAAATCAATAATAAGGCAGAAACTATCGGTCTTCCCGTGAGACCCATTTTCTTGACACGTACATCATTCATGTAATCAGATACTAGACACTAAAGATGGGGCACAATCCCCCAATCAAAAGTCATAATACTGTCACAACCACTTTTCCCCAACAACTGTATACCAACCAATTATTATATAAAAATGCCTGAATGGAAAACTATAACAAAAAATACATATTTAAAGTCTGTTGAGCAGAAAAGACACATCATACAGTAGAAACTATACAATGCACAAATGAGTGAAAATAAAAGGACGTGAGGTCTTTAAAGAGTCCCACTCTGAGATTTATTTTTACACTTTCCCAGTTATCCCGCTTCATTGATGTGCTCCAGATTCATATTCTGTTGTCATGAAGAATCGTTGCTTCAGAGACATTGTTCAGTGGTGAATGCCTTCCTTGCTGCACTAATATAGTGCAAAATAACACCTGGAATCAGAGTGGGACTTCCAGGAGAACATGGTTTGTCTTGTTTTCACCTTCCACAGAAAGGCTGCATCTTCTGTGAGCAAATGTTGTCCATGATGTAGGTGATATCAGAAGTTCACAAGTGTTCTCTACTATGTGTTTGTACTGTATGTTTTGGCATTGTCTATTAAATAACTCCCTCCAAAAAAATGAATCCTCTCAGCTGGGAAGCACAAGTCGGAAGAATGTTGTTCCGATAAGGTCCTAGAGAGAAGTCCGACCAGTCGTAGAAGACCACTAGCTTGACCGCAGTTGCATAATTGACAAATACTTTCTAAGGAACTGAAGATAAACAAAGGCATGATCTCACAGCATATGCAGATAAAGGCTCTTCCAGAAAAAGAACGGGAAGTACAAACAAAGTATGAAGGTTTTCTTTTGCAGCTCTTGGATGTTTCTTCTTCTAAGTTGGATTCAAGCAATGAGGGTCCAGTATTTGTCATGGTTAGGCATTTCTCATTTGGAGGAGTATTTTGGTGTATCTCAAAAAACATGCCTAGGTCATACGTCACCCAAAAAACAAACAGTAATAAAAAAAAAAAAAAAGAAATTATATTTTTCATAAACAAATAATGAAGCCTTATTTTAGGATTATTTAGGACTTTTTTGACACTATCGAATAAGGACAGTAGCGCCGCTTCACAGCAAAATTGAACTTATTTCATAATGAATGAACTTTGTTATTGAACTGAACTGAATCAACACTGAACTGAACTGAATCTATTATCTTGGTCAGCTGCTTTACAGCAGAATTTGAATCTGATGAAGTTTGCATCGTTAATTTTGTTATTTTCCTGTTTATTACTGTGGAGCTGCTTTGAAACATAGTTATTAATACATCATGGTAATATTAGTTATACTGCCTTTAACTTTTAATTTAAATAAAAAGAAGATTAATTAGACAATACTGACAATATAATATTGATAATATTATATTGACAATACTAAGAATTACAATTGTAATTCAATTGTTTACAGTAAAAAAAAACCAATTTAGGTGCTTCAAGTCATGAATAATGCAATAATCTCATTTTCATAAAATGACGATGTACAAAATCTTAAAGATGCTAAAATAGCCTTAGTTTCTTTTCATCAGAAATATCATTACTTACTTTTTTATTTTCTTTTAATGTTGGGGTATAATGTGACCTGGGCATGTTTTAGTGAGAGTCAGCCATTTTCAGAATGTTGAAGATGTTTTCATGACGTTAGTTCTCCGGGAAAGGCTACATGTCAGCATCGCCATCGTACGCCAGGGTCAAGGGTTTCAGTCGATTATTGTTTTGTCTTCGCTGAGGTTTCTTTGGCTTTTTGCTGAGGACAAAAGAATGATTTCAAAATTCTATAATAACAATATGCCTGGTTTAAGAATTACTTTAGAGGTGCCATTTGTTTTGTTGAAGAGAATTAAGTCGCTGCAGTGTGTATACAGCTACATACACGCTGCAGCAACTTAATTCTCTTCAACAAAAAAATGGCACCTCTGTTGAGAGCAATTCAATAAAAATTTTAAAAAATCCAGCAGCCATAAAACACACAAAAAAATATTTTAGCATTCACTATGCTAGGTTACTACAAAGTTTAGGGAACTGTAATTTAGACGATTGACTGCTGCATTTAAATGAGATTGTCACTCTCAAATTCGGTGTGTAAATTGCCTGTGTATACTTTTTCTTATATGAAAACACATGATATATCATATAAATATAGCATATATTATATATGCATTTGCATTTTATGGCATATGATACAAAAATGAAATGAAAAAACAATGACTGATGATGAAAAATCATGATGATGAGGAATGATTCAGTAATGACTTATGATGAAATATAACAGGTGCCCTGATAGGTGCAAAATTATGTGTCAAGCAGGATAACGTTGTTTAATTAAATTCATTAAATACCATATTGGCCTAATTAGTTTTCAGCATTACTGCAACATATGATCATAAAAAGTCACTGTTCCAAAACCTAGTGAATTGCCCTAATAGGCAGCATTGTCAGGCATAACAGATGCAAAGTCTGTTCCAAAAGGTAGGAAACATCATTATGCTGTCTATTAGAATACCTAATCTGAGCATAATTCTAAGGCAGAATCACATATACCCAGAAAAGGCAATCCCAAAATGACAAATCAGAGAAAACATTAAGTCATGATGGACAAAGTGAGAGAAATTATAATTATAAATATACTTTTAATTTATTCAACACTAAAAAGTATTGATAAAAATAGTTTAATAGAATTAACCCTATAAAGCTTACTGTATAATATTCAATATATCAAACTTCTAAGGCAAATTATCAACACGATCGAAACCTTGCTGAAAAACCTGTTGCACACAATCTACTACATGCCTTTTGTCGTCGGATTGATAGTTTATACTCTTTAGCAAGTAAAAGGCCTTTTAGTATCATTGTAAAAATGTCCACCTTTAGCTCGGGGTTCTTTTTGCTGTGAAATCTTTACTCATTTTTAAAGTAAACGTAACTTTAACTTTTATATTGTTAGTAATATTTCAAGATAAACACATACTGGACTGAAGCAACTTAGGTTTACTTGATTATCCGTACATCATTATTTATTTATTTTCTAGAAAAATTGTGTTAAAAAGTATCAAATATGATCCATCAGGCTTTTGAGTAAGGTTTATTTGTTTATCTCTCAGTCATTATTGTATTGCATTTCATTATAAGTTTTAAACTACAGAGCTTTGATCATAAAACTAACAAAATCATCTTACTAAGACATATTATTGGTAGGTATAGAGTGATGACTGATATTTATATGCATTTTATGTAAGTAGTCTGCTATACTGTTACAAAGATCTCATTGATTTAAATTACAAGCTATCGAAATTTCATCTCACCCTCTGGCCATATAAATATCAGCATTTGCACCATATTGCACAAATTGCTATATGAGCCATACATTTTAGGAAAAAAAAAGGCTTTACAGGGTTTAAAAATGGATCTTTTTACCATGTGTAGCATGAATTATTAGGATTTTTTTTAAACTCACTTATGAGGTTATTTTTCAGTTCATCCTTCAGTTGAGATTATCAATGCTGTTTTAGTTAATAGGCACCAAGGCAGCTCACTAGGTTTTGCAATAGAGTTAGTTTCTTTATCTTTTTCTAATCTAATAAACCACAGATAGGCAGCCTACTCGGGCAGCTCGATGCTTTGAACATCAGAATGTAAGGCACAGACTGAGGCCGAGGCACTAGGCAGAGGGGGCTGAGATGTCAGGAGATCAGGAGCCTGTTTCTCTGGCCTTTAACTGGCTCTTGACTCTTGACTTGGCTGCTGGCACTCAGGGCAGGTGTACGTCAGCTCATGAGCGTCTTGGCCCATCCATACCACCGTACCATTGGGAGAATCTGGCGACCGCCGGATGACACAGTAACTGCTGCTCATGACAGCAAGAAAGGCATGGATGGTGGGGATGTGAGTTAAAGAAAAACACAAGCAAACAAATGCATGGAGTAAATGAGAAAATAAAATGAACGATGACGAATCGGATGGAAAGTGGCGTTGTTCTTACCATGCGAGGTAAATCATTGACACTATAAATACCAGGAGGACAAAAACACCTGCCGCCACTCCGTACACCCACGTCTTCAGCGTTCCGTCTAAAGAGGCAAAATGTTCATTTTTTTAGCAGAAGCAAAATGCAAAACTACACTCTAAAAATGCTGGGTGAAAAACAACCCAAGTTGGGTTGAAAATGGATAAACCCAATGACTGGGTTGTTTTAACCCAGTGGTTGGGTTAAATGTTTGCCCAACGTGCTGGGCAGTTTTATTTAATGCAACTATTGTTTAATATTACTATATGGAAATGAACCCAAAATAGGTTGGAAATTAAAAATTAGACACATAATTACTACACTCTAAAAAATGTTGGGTTAAAAACAACCCAAGTTGGGTTGAAGATGGACAAAACCAGAAAATGGGTTGTTTTAACCCAGCGCTTTAACAATAAACATTTATTAAATTGCTTATTAACAAATGTTCACTTTTTTATTATTATTGTTGCCTCTAGTAATTATGTGCCTGATTTTTAATTTCCAACCTATTTTGTGTTCATTTTAAGCCAGCCATATAGTCATTTAAAAAAAAAAAAAAAAGTTGGATGCATGCTGGGCAAACATTTAACTCAACCGCTGGGTTAAAACAACCTAATCACTGGGTTTGTCCATTTTTAACCCAACTTGGGTTGTTTTTAACTGAGTTTTTTTTTAAGCATAGAGGCAACAATAATAATCAAAAGGTGAATTTATTAAATGTTTATTGTTTAATTATTATTCATTAAAATTATTAATAAATGTTCATTTATTGAACATATTAATAAATGTTCATTTCCAACATGATTTGGGTTGACTTTAAGCAAGCAGGCTGGGCAAACATTTAACCCAACCGCTGGGTTAAAACAACCCAATCAATGGGTTTGACCATTTTCAGTCCAACCTGGGTTGTTTTTAACCCAGCATTTTTTAGAGTGTACATAAAGAAATTGAAATTGAACATTTACCTGGTCCAAAGGGTTGCAAGTACCATGTACGTCCCACGCGGCCAGGCTGCACTGTGGTGGGCAGGGTGGGGTTGATGGCCCGGCTGGTCTTCACATCGGCTTTTTTGTCCCCTGCGGTAGGGATTTCGAGCACAGGGATGGGTGTACATTGCTCCAGCATCCCCTCGGCTGTCAGGACCTCAGTATAGCCCTCCTCGCACATACATACGCCCTCCTGCAGGGGGCAGCAAAAGTAAACAAATACTGTATAATCATGCTTTTTTTTTTTGCTAACAAGTGGCTAAATGTGCCTACAGAAGTTGTTGGAGACATTAAAGGTCATCATGCTGAAGAGATAAACTCATATATACTCACTAGCTTAATTGTGTTTATAATCGCACTCTGACAAACTAAACTCAAACTTTCCAAATTGTAGATTTTAGGTAAAGACTGCAAGAGTTGTTGAAAGCTTAGCAGTGGTGATGTTGAAGGTGTGAAACTGTGGTGTAGTTCATTTATAGCCTAACTTTAGCTTTTTACTTCTAGACATTATATTTAGTCTTTAAAATAATAATAGTTGGGTTAATTTGTGAATATTATCTTTAAGAATAAAAGGTGCACAAATCATACAGTTTTGTTGGTCACAGAGCTTATTTTTCTGCAATACTCCACAAGCCAGTGGGAAAAAAAAATCTATTATAAAAAACCCTATTATATAAAAATTATTATATATATATAAAATCGATTATAAACTACTATAAAAATCCATTCCTGCAGCACGTTCTATTGACCAGGGAAATAAATGTTATCGTCCATCTATAGAGGAAACATTCAACAAACATTCACAAACTTCTTCTCTTCTTTGTGCAAGGGATTGTGGGTAGCCCAATTAGCCCAAATAACTAGAAGTATTATATTATTTGTGCAGCCATTATTCAGCATCCACTAATTCTGATCTTAATATGATTAATAATTGGTCTTGTAAACGTGTCAAAGAAAAAGTAAAAAAGCTCATTGAGCAGGTTTCAGAAATATAGATCAACTGCACCCCCCCAAAAAGAAAAGTACAGCTTATGACTATGATTTTCTGTTATGTCCATTATAATAATTACAGCTGGAACAACTGTCTGCAGTTACAGACACCCAGGCTGAGAATTACAGTAATCCCACAATCCTCTTGTGTCTTACCTCTGAGCAGAATGACTGTGGTTTGTCACAAAGTGGATCACATGACTGGTCCGCCCCTGGCAGTAGCGCTGGAGGGCATCCACCTGGAAGAAATCACAGGGTAGAGATATTTTTCAAGTTTTTGATAACAACTAGATTTGAGTTGATCAAATAGAGTCAAACAAGTTATGTGCTCCTACCAACCAAAGGTGTAGCAATAACGTCACTCTACCTCACCAAAATCTCAGTAGAATTTTCTATTACATCACATACGTGCAGTACTGTATATGTTATAGCCACTTTAAGTCAACATGAAATCAAAATAGACAGTTCTTATTTTTTTATGGAATATTGAAGTGTATACTACAGGGCTGTTGAATGCTTGAATCTGATTGGTTGACGAACGTTCTAAGGTGTGCAATTATTTTCAGAGTAACGCACTGCTAAAGTAGTTCCAGGCAGGTCTTGACCGCATTACAGTTTCATATCACTTCACCAAATGATTTCAGTTATTTCAAAGGTCCTTACAGCCTACAACAGCAAAATAACCAAAACCCACAATGACACTGAACAAGCAAATAAATATATACATATATATATATATATATAAAAAATTACAAATGACTTCCACGTTTCCAAAAATTATGTTTTATTGTGTACGGAAAGCACATACTCTGTTTCTCCTGCCCTCTCTCTCCCACTCAAACGCACACACATACAGCACGGACACACACTCGCACAGAAACGTGTTGTCAGCGCTCTTCTTTCAGTAAAATAGTTTAGCAACATAAAAGCTATATGACATTTCTCACCATCGAGGTAATAACTGTGCAGTAGATAAACTGGCAACACTTTAGAATACTGATCCTTCATTAATAAATAACTACACAGGAACAAATGAGTAATGCATTATTAACACTCTAGTAACTACTATTAACTAACAAGAAACTCTGATTAATGAATTAGTAAGTAACAGTGCTCAGATGAAGGTGGTAGTTCACTATTAGATAATCAGTAACTACTGTTTTTTCATTCCTCCTAGAGAACTACTAAGAACTACTATATACAGGTTCATAATTAACATGAATAATGCATAATGTATAATTAATTCTAAAGTAAAGGTCATGGTAACCCACTAGTAATGACTGAAGTATTACCAAATCCTTCAGAAGGAATTACTAATTATTTGGATCAGTATTCTAAAGTGAGAAACATGAACTCTATAGTAACTACTGAAGTCATTGTAAACTTTTGAGGTTTTTGTACAGTTTTGTACAGTAATTCCTTCTGATGTATTTGGTAACACTTGAGTAATTACTAGTGGGTTACCATGATCTTCACTTTAGAATACTGATCCAAATAAGTAGTAGTTACTTTAGAGTTATGTAGTAACTCTTGAGTTATTACTATCCACTACTTTACAAAAACCTCAAAAGTTTACAATGACTTCAGTAGTTACTATAGAGTTCATGTTTCTCACTTTAGAATACTGATCCAAATAATTAGTAATTCCTTCTGAAGGATTTGGTAATACTTCAGTCATTACTAGTGGGTTACCATGACCTTTACTTTAGAATTAATTATACATTACGCATTATTCATGTTAATTATGAACCTGTATATAGTAGTTCTTAATAGTTCTCTGGGAGGAATGAAAAAACAGTAGTTACTGATTATCTAATAGTGAACTACCACCTTCAACTGAGCACTATTACTTACTAATTCATTAATCAGAGTTTCTTGTTAGTTAATAGTAGTTACTAGAGTGTTAATAATGCATTACTCATTTGTTCCTGTGTAGTTATTCATTAATGAAGGATCAGTATTCTAAAGTGTTACAGATAAACTATTAGTTGAAACACTGCTGCTGAACACTGTTGATTACTCAGGTAATTCACACACGCTCATAATGTGTCCACAGACACATTATGCATCAGCTATTATCAACTGTCTAAAAGTGCTCTGTCAACCCTCACTGGCTGCTCATTCATGTGGCTTAAAGAGACAGGTGTAAAGTGGTGTTGTACAGCACCTGTGACGTTTATTCCATCCGAGCGTTGACACCAGATCAGCTGAGGACCGCCCATCCACTGGTACTCATAACACTCACCATCTATATGGAAATCAGCAGAATAAATATACATACTGCAGATGTTGGACAGTTGTAGAGAGACTTATTAAGGGTGTCGTCACACTCGCATCCTGTTTAAAAGTACCAAAATTATTAACCCTATAAAGTCTGCTGCCTCATATTTGATATGAAAACTTCTAAGGCCTCTAGATGATCAAAACGTGTTGCACACAATCTGCTACATGCCAACAAGCTTTACAGGGTTAAACTGGACCAAAATGTGAACCAGCTCAAAAAGAGCCCAATTCACATTGTAGTTACACTGTCCCTGGCCTTATTTCGATCAGTCTGTTAGTTATGTTATGGTCTTAGTTCACTTTTCAATCACTGTTGTAATGAATCAAGCCATAGACATCCAACTGCACTTAATGTAAAATTCTTAAATACATATTAAATCAGGTGATGTGAAAGGTGTTTATTCTAGAAATCATCCAGTGGAATGAAATCAAAGCAAAGCCATGTCTTTATGCAAATGAGAGAGGAGGAGCGTGTCTCACTGCTGCAGGGACGGGACTGCCACTCCTGATCCGGACACTGAGCGATGTTTTCCGGTTCCTGCGCGATGACGGCACGTGAGCGGACCTGCACCGGAGTGAAGTCCAAACGCTGACCCTTTACACACACTCTCTGACACGGGCTCCAGTCGGACCACTCCATTAGGTAACAGTCACCTGAACAGATCAACAGGAGAGTTGTCTACAGTAGCTGTCCACTAACCAACTCAACACAACCTGATAACAGCGGAAGTGTTGGGAAAGCTGTGAAACTATGATTAGACATGCAACAATTCACTTACAATTTCAAGTAGTTCAAACATAGCCAATATACACAGCCTTTTTAAGAAAGTCATAATTATAACATATTTAAAAAACTATTTTAAAGCTATTTAAAGGGAATATTTTTAGATGACATATTTAAGATCTAACTATCAGATTATATAGATTTAAAACACATTTATGTGACACAAAAACAATGAAGATCTCAAATAGGGTGTCAGCATCAAACCTAAACCAATACTTTTATATTGCATCTAGTAAAACAAACAAACAAAAAACACCCAAATTACATAACTACATTGAAAGCGGTGACAAACAGCAATATTGCTGTATAACTAAATATTTATATGAATTTATATTTTTTAAAGGAATTTATTGAATTCATTTTTTATAGTTATTTTAAAGGAACTGAAGCAGGCTTTGCATGTTTATTGGAGTGTTTTAAGACATTGCAATAAATTTTAATGAAATATTTCAAATAATTTAATATTGATTTGATTTGATAAAATAAAATAAATAGACAGGTTTTAACATGATATCAGTATGTGTAAATGGAGATTAGGGCTGGTTATACAGGTAAAAAATGATATATTATATTTTTTAGTTGTTTATGTTCGATATATATACAGTATCTCACAGAAGTGAGTACACCCCTCACATTTTTGTAAATATTTTATTATATCTTTTCATGTGACAACACTGAAGAAATGACACTTTGCTACAATGTAAAGTAGTGAGTGTACAGCTTGTATAACAGTGTAAATCTGCTGTCCCCTCAAAATAACTCAACACACAGCCATTAATGTCTAAACCGCTGGCCACAAAAGTGAGTACACCCCTAAGTGAAAATGTCCAAATTGGGCCCAAAGTGTCAATATTTTGTGTATACTGTATTCATATAAAATATTAATATACATGTATATAGATTTTAATAATAGATTTAATAGTAATAATATTATAAATGACTAAAAATATTTATTGAACGTTTTAAATATTTGTATACCATTTATTTATATATTATATACTAAAATTCTTTGCTAATATTTTACAAAAACACCAATAAAAACAATGTGTGTGTATGTATATATATATATATATAAACCAAAAATTATTCAGACATTTTTTATATTTTTGACATATTTTTACTAGTGGGTTCAGGACACTATAGTTCATTTATGTAAGTGAGGATAGCAAAATAAAGTAAACTGTGACATATTATACCCAAACATTCTTCATACAGTGGATTACAGGTCAAATTGATAAAAATTTGGAACCAAAAATTATTCAGACACTTTGACCTGACTATGTTTTGCTTAAGTGTTATCTGACATAATTAGGATTATTATTTTTTTTTTTTTAAACACAGTTTAACTCTGAGATCTTGTCATATTTTATTACCATTTTTTAAACTATAGTGAATAAACTGTAATAATGAATGAAATGTTCAAGGTGTCTGAATACATTTTGGTTTGTCTGTATATATGAAATTTTTTAAATAATATACATTTTTTAGTCAATTATAAGATGGCTTAAAAAGATGATTTTCAAATCTCAATGCCATTTGCCATTTAAAAACAGAATGAAACTAAAATCTGTAGTGATGTCATGCTATGCTTGGCTTGCAGGGTTGTTTTAATCACAGTATTTTTTTGCTGTTAAAGATAGTGTGTCCCAATAACAGCTTGCATGCAATGATGGCACTCATAGATTACAGTCCTGAGTGAATTTAGTCTGTTACCAGGGCAGGGTAAGGTGCAGGTCTCCTCCAGAACAATCTTCTTATCTCCGTCGACGGCCTGCTCCAATCCAGCACAGAGATCTTCCTCTACAATGCTGCTCTTCCCATCACTGGAGCCGTCTGATACAAAGCACGACAGGTTTCGGAAACGCAGGCCCACCCCGCACACCACCTCCTACAACACACATACACACACAGAGGTTTGAGATGTGAGCGCTGAGCAGTCATAAACACTTCCTAAATCCAAAGATCAAAAGGAGGATTGAAATGGAGGAGGATCAGAGAGAATAACAGAAGAGAAGGCGATGGTTGACGGTGAGATTGGAAAACAAGGTGCTGGAAGAGCGAGGAGTTCCAGCGCAGGTCGTTAATGTATTCAGACTGCGTGCCATTGGGCGATTGAAGTGTTTAGCTTCAACTATTGCTCCGTTGTACAATGTGGTTCAATAAACACTAAATTGTTTGAATTTCATGAGTAACAATGGAGCTCAGCAGAAAAAAAAGAACAAAGAGCAACAGATTAGATTATAAACTTGAATTTGTTTCTACATTTCAGAATGCTGTGAAGTATGGAAGCTTGTTTCCGCCACTAAATAATTAAAAAAAAAGGTAATTACGACTTTTTAACTCATTGCATGATATAAACTCAGAATTGAGAGTTGTAAAGTCAGAATTGTGTGATATAAATTCACAATTGCATCTTATAAAGTCAGGATTGCAAGATTCTGACTTTTTTCTCAGAACTGTGAATTTATAACATGCAATTGCGAGTCAAAATTGTGAGATATAAACTCACAACTCTGAGAATTTTTTTTTCTTTCTTTTTTTCCCTTCACAACTGGACATTATAACATGCAATTGCTTCATATCTCACAATTCTGACTTAATATCATGCAATTCTGACTTTATAACTCGCAATTGTGAGTTTATATTACGCAATTCTGACTTTATAACTCGCAGTTGAGTTTATATCTCACAATTCTGATAAAAAAAATCTGGATTGTTTGATATAAACTCGCAATTGCATCTTATAAAGTCAGGATTGCAAGATTCTGACTTTTTTCTCAGAATTGTGAATTTATAACATGCAATTGCGAGTCAAAATTTGAGATATAAACTCACAACTCTGAGAAAAAAAAATGTTTCTTTCTTTTTTTCCCTTCACAGTTGGACATTATAACACGCAACTGATTCATATCTCACAATTCTGACTTAATATCATGCAATTCTGACTTTGTAACTCGCAATTGAGTTTATATCTCGCAATTCTGATAAATAAAAATCAGAATTGTTTGATATAAACTCGCAATTGCATCTTATAAAGTCAGGATTGCAAGATTCTGACTTTTTTCTCAGAATTGTGAATTTATAACATGCAATTGCGAGTCAAAATTGTGAGATATAAACTCACAACTCTGAGAAAGAAAAAAGTTCTTTTTTGAAAAAAAAAGTCTGAGTTCACCAAACTTGAACTTGAGCCAAAAGACTTCTTTTTCACAGAATCGCAAGTACATTCAAAGTCTCTTCTTGCAGTGCTTAAGTTCAAGTCTGATGAACTCTGATCTGTGAACTTACATTCAGCCATTTGATCAATAAGAGAATGCAATATAAAAATATAAAATGAGAGACCTCAACACGGCACTCTGACCACGGGCCGTACTGCCATCTGTAGCAGGGTCGCACAGGACACGGTTTCCACTGCTCCATCTGAGACGGACAAGGCCTGCCGTCCCCTTGAGACGCCTGAACCACCGTCCGTCTCCGCCACATTTTCCCTGAAGAATTAAGACACACGACAGAGAAATGAGTTTAAGCTACGGCTCCACAGAGAACAAGACCATTTAAAGGAATAGTTCATCCCAAAAATGATTGTTCCATAGAGTAAAAAATGGTAATGTGATTGTATATAGAATGTATTTATCAATACTTTAGAGTTATATATTATATTATGCAATGCATTTATAAGAGATTTTTTACTTACACTACTGTGCAAAGGTTTAGGGTCAGTAAGATATTTTTATGTTTTTGAAAAATCTCTTAAAATGCAGTAAAAGAGTATCAACCTGAAATATTATTGCAATTTTAAAATAACTGTTTTCGATCTCAATATATTTTTATATACATATATATTTATTCCTGTGATATCAAAGCTAAATTATCAGCAGTGTCACATGATCCTTCAGAAATCATTCTAATAAGCTGATTTGATGCTCAAGAAACATTTCTTATTATTGTTAATGTTGAAAATAGTTGTGCTGCTTCATATTTTTGTGATGAGATTTTATTTCGGGATCCTTTGATAAATTGAAAGTTCAAAAGAGCAGTGTTTACTGTCACATTTGATCAATTTAATGCATCCTTATGAGAATGAAAATAAAGTAAAAAAAATTTTATTTTGGAGTGAAATATGACCTGAACCTGTTTTTGACAGATTTCATGAGCTGCCTGCATACACACATCTCTACACACACACTCATCTTTCAGTTTCCAGCTCAAGACACGGCTGTCTCAGATAACTCGCTAGCTCATCCCACACGTGTTTAGCATAAAACTGCACACAATGCGCCGCCTTCTCTTTTGCTCTTCTTTTTCTGCCTTATCTTGGAAGTGTTTGGCAGGCCGACTGTCATTTTCTATCTAGAGCTGCTTCCATCTTTTTTCAGTTTAACAGTCCATCATTTCATCTCGTATTTCAGAGTTCTAGCTCCCTTTTCCTATGCTATCCTTTTGTTCTCTCTTCGCATGCACAATTTTACAGCCTACATGCATACCTAGTCACAAACAGTTATGCATGACACTAGCAATGCCAAGATCATTGAGTTTAAAAGTTGCATTTCAATCAGGAAATTAGCTTTTTATTTTCAAGTTTTTTCTAATATATTGTACACTATTATTCGAAATTTAGGGGTTTTATTCAGCAAGGATGCACTAAATTGATCAAAAGTGACAGTAACAACATTTATAACATTTATAATTCTTTTGAACTTTTCATGATTTTCATGATTTCTGAAGGATCATTTGACAATTAAGAAATTCAGCTTTGCCATCACAGGAATAAATTACAGTTTAAAAATATATTAAAATATACAGACAAACCAAAATGTATTCAGACACCTTTCATTTCATTCATTAATAGAGTTTATTAATATATAATATAAATATGACACGATCTCAGAGTTAAACTTTGTCAGAATAAATTAATCTTAATTATGTCAGATAACACTTAAGCAAAACATGGTCAGGTCAAAATGTCTGAATAATTTCTGGTCCTAAATGTTTTATCAGTTTTACTGGTGGTCCACTGTATGAAGAATTTTTGGGTATAATATGTCACAGTTTACTTTATTTTGCTATCCTCACTTACATAAATGAACTATAGTGTCCTGCACCCACTAGTAAAAATATGTCAAAAATATCCAAAATGTCTGAATAATTTTTGGTTTGAGTGTAGATGTGGGTATGCGGGCAGCAAAGAGGCGTGCATTTCTCCATTCTTTGGCTTTACCTTCAAGGCCACAGGTCTGGGAGCAGTCTGACCATGCTGACCAATCAGAGAGCTGGCAGTTGATTGGACACTCCACTGTGCAGGAAGCATTCATCTGCCATTTCTTCTCTAAGCGCAGCTGTGCAAGGAAATAAGACACATTGATTCTTTAGCATTCATGAAAAATCATCTGAGAAGCAGAATTACGCATTTATACTCTATGTTTAATCACATTTCTGTTTAGTAGAAACAACTGAGATATTAAAAAAGTCTATGATCTCATTTCTTTCTTTTCTTTTTTTTTTTTTTTTTTTTTTAATTATGGGTAGTTGTGTTTTACACTTGAGAGGTTTTTAACTCTGATACAAAGTGGGCTGGTTGAAAACTGGGTTACAGGGTTAACATGCTGTGCATATGACTTCTCGCCCACAGGGTCCAATTAAAGTGACCAGAGCTGACAGATTTTTAACTGATGTTTTGCCATCTCTTTTCACATTAACCTACAATTTAAAATGGCACAAAGTAACCTTGTTGGCTCATCACAATTTTTTTCTCATGTTTTAGTGACATAAATTTAAGGAGTACACTACCATTCAAAAGTGTTTTTATTTATTTTATTTTTTTTTAAAGAAATGAATACTTTTCTTCAGTAAGGATGCATTAAATTGATAAAAGTGACAGTAAAGACATTTATAATGTTACAAAATAATAAATGTTTCCACAACAACATTAAGCAGCACAACTGTTTCAACACTGATAAGAAATGTTTCTTGAGCAGCAAATTAGTATGATTTCTGAAGGATCATGTGACACTGAAGCCTGGAGTAATGATGCTGAACATTCAGCTTTCCATCACAGGAATAAATTACATTATATATTCAAAATATATTAAAATGGAAAACTATTTTTTTTTTTATGTCCTGATAATTTACTCACCCCCATGCCATCCAAGGTGTTTATGTCTTTCTTTCTTCAGAAATTAAGGTTTTTGAGGAAAACATTCCAGGATTTCTGGACATCCAGGATAGTGGACTTCACTGGCGTTCAACGGGTTGAAGGTACAAACTGCAGTTTCAGTGCAGCTTCAAAGAGCTCTACACAATCCCTGATGAGGAATAAGTGTCTTATCTAGCGAAACGATTGGTCATTTTATAAAAAAAAAAAAAATAATAAAAAAAAATTATATACTTTTTTACCACAAATGCTTGTCTTGCACTAGCTCTGCGATGTGCCACGCATTACGTAATCACGTTGGAAAGGTCACGTGTGACATAGGTGGAAGTACCGATCTAGTGTCTACACTGTCTACAAGTCAAACGGCCTTTACCAAAAAAAAAGGTAAAACAAAGATGTCAGACGATTTTGAAGTTGAAATGAGAAAATGAGATTTCCGCCCTACCGCGGTACTTCCGCATGACCTTTCTAATGTGACTATATAATGCGCGTCCACTATATGGAGAACAATCCTGGAATGTTTTCCTCAAAAACCTTAATTTCTTTTCAACTGAAGAAAGAAAGACAAACATCTTGGATGACATGGGGGTGAGTAAATTATCAGGAAATTTTAATTCTGAAGTGAACTAATGATTTAACACTATTTTCTTCTGGAAAAGCAGCTCTAGTTACATTTCCTAGGCCCAGAATATACAGCAATTTAAAGGGTCTGTAAATAAATGCACAAACCTCTTTGCAGTACTTCAGGTCAACTGATTTTCTGTCACTTCTAACGCAGTCCAGCATCCTCGTCTTGAGACCGATTCCACACACAGCATTGGCACTTAATTGGCATGTGCTCCAGTCTAAGTGAACACACACAGATATCACCCTGCGGGTTCTCATTAAACTACACGTCTAGGTCAGAGGTTGCTTGCATCCTCCAGAGCGGATGGTTTGAGGACAGTTCATGTTCCATAAACTGACACTACCGCAGCGCTTCGCTTTGACGCTCTTGGAGGGCAATCATGAATGAAGTCTGAGCAGATGGAGGAAGTAGTTCCAATAATGATCCAAACTCTTAAAAGACTCATTCATGTAACTCAAATCAATACGAGAAAAGTGCTTTGTGGGTAATGCCCAGACTAGAAGGACTCAAAAACTACAGGAAGTCACAGCACAGGACAAAATGATAAAGTCAACAAGAAATGGCATTCACAACCAATTTTACTGCAATACTATTATGCACTTTAGAGAAAAACTAGATGCTCTATGAGGGAAAAATATAGGGTTTATCCATTGTGTATTTAATGGATCATCAATGTCATAATGACTTTAAAAAGAACACCATTTGGCAAACCAAAGGGATTTTTTATCCAAATCATGCAGCCCTAGTTGAGAAAGCTGTTTGGAAACAATTTTGTATACTCACCGGTGATGTTGTAACTGTAGTGAAAGCAGTTGCGGTTCAGGAGGCAGGGCTCGGTCTGCATGCTAACCGGACAGTCCTCTCCTTCTTTAGGCAGACGCAGGGCAAACGCCGTCCTCTCCCGATCTCCTCTTCCAGAACACGGCTTTAAGAGGCCGATAAAACATGGTCGTCTTTTACACACTGCAGTTCATTCACTTTAGTGAGCTCATAATTCTCTCATATTTCTCCTCAAGCTGTTCATTTACTGTCTAACAAATGCATCGTAATGACCTGCTTTGATTTTTTATGCCACAATTTATGCCTCACTGTCTGTTGGCTCTCACTGAGGTCATATAATCCAAGGATAAAATTATGTCCCTGTTGGAATAACCCCAAAATGGTATTGCTCAGATGTTTCTTAGGAGATTGAAGAGATTTCTCAGTTATCAAGGCATGAACCTAGACATGTCTCAGATGCTTAGGATAATTAAAATGGACACATATGAGACAACTGTTATCATTAGTGTTGTTATTGTTATATAAACTAAAACTATTAAATAGTGTTGTCAAAAGTACTGACTTCGGTATCAAGTCGGTACTGAAAGTTTAATTATGTGACACTTTGAACGCTGTTGAGCGGATTCGTAAACACCTCTGATTGGCCACTGTGTTCACGCACTAAAGAGATATGTCTGTGATTGGCTACATATCCAATAATACATAAGACATATTTTTTGAGACTTTGAGACATTGCTGACTGAGATCTCTAAAAACATGACATTATTAGGGTGTTTTTTTAGAGAAACATCTGAAAAGAAGGAGACTTGAGCAAAGAATCTTTTCCCTTTTACTACAGCAATCAAATCAGTGCCTATATGCAAGCCTCGGGTTTAAATGGATTAGTGATAATCCTGACCAGGTCACATGGGGTCCAGGTACTCCAGTCTGACAGCACACAGTCCTCCGGGCAGGGCAGCCGGCTCTCCCTCGTGCCCTGTGGCATCTCCTCTGGATCACACAGATAGTCTTCCACCGCGTCAGTGGGACCGTCCACTGTGTTCAACATACACCTGCAAGACCATCAAAGAAGAGCATAGTACGATATCAGGGTATTGTGGATGGAATAAATATGAGGAAAAGGCATCTCACCTGACTCTTCTTGTCTGCACGCCCTCACCACAGTTCTCCTTCAGATCCACGTTACTTACTTTCCACACGCTCCAGGGTTCAGCTACCCAAATATACTGACTGCAGTCACTGACACATGGGACCACCTCATAGACCTGAAATATGAGCCCACCAACCACTCATAACAGCATCAATACTACTAAACTAATCATACACATCCAACTATTCTAATTAAGGTAGATAACACCAGGAATTTTTCACAAAAAGGAGTACAAAATCTGATCAGAGTGAAAAAGAAATGATCAGTGCAAGGTCAAACTAAATATTATCTGAGCCATTTTGTTTTCTATTCAATATAAATGCACTGAAATTAATATGAAAAATTGCAATTTGGGACATGTCAAAAAGCAGTTTAAAACCCTGATTCTGTGATTTAATTTTTGGTTATACTTTATTTTAAGGTGACGTAGTACCAATGTTCTTACTCAAATTGGTACTATTAGTACTAAGTAATATTAATCAACCTCATGTACTTACTATAGAGTTGCGGTTAGGGTTTGGTTTAGGGTTATAAATAATTTACTGTTATTACTATAGTAAGTACATGTAATAATGTGTAACTACGTCACCTTAAAATAAAGTATTACCTATTAAAAAAAAATTAAAACAAAAAATAAAATGAATTTAAATAAATAAATAAAAATTAAATAAAACAACAGACTATTAATTCAACAGATTGTAATAAATAAATACACATTAAAGAAATCAAAAATATATACATTAAATACATTTAAATAAATACATACGATGTTGCTTGGGCAATTTTCCATTGAGAATGGGCAACAAATTTCGATCTAAAGTATCCAGATGGAAATTTGTTGCCCATTCTCAATGGGAAAGTGCCCAAGCAAGATTGCTCAGCAAAAAACAGAAACAGCAAACCAAAGTGAACCCTATTCAAAGAAAAACACAACAACATAAAAATCCATAAAAGAATTTTAAATCAACTCTGGAATGTGAAATCTAAAAAAAGAAATTCCAATTAAGAGAAGAAAGTGTTTTTACCTGTGCCTGTGGCCGAGCAGCATTATTGGAGTTAGAGAAAAATGTCATTAGAACATCTGCGTCTAGAGACCAAAGTACTGTAAAACACCATGTTCAGTTTCTTTTTAACAAACAGCATTGCTTAAACTCAACATGAAATGCAGTTTGCAAGACCAGAACTATATATTAAGAAAATAAATAGGTTCAATTTTAATTTCACACTGACAAAGTATGCAGAGAAGACTGTAATTTCTCACTCTGGACATGTTCAAATTTGTCAAGATGTAAAACGACATGACCTCTAACCACCCTGATAATCTTTTAATTAATAAAAGGAGAGTATTTAATCTCAATAAATTAAACGAAATCCAAGAACATATATTTGTCAGGAGCAAAGATCTCAAAAACGCTTTGATGTGGTGTGAACTATTTCTAGCAAATCTCAGCAAAGAAAATAGAGATGAAAAGCAAGTATTTCTGAATAATTTGAGATTCACTTGTCAAACTATTTTTGGATCTTAAGCATTTGATTTTCAAAAATTCTAGAAGTTGAGGGAAACTTTTGAACTATGCTCCAAAGCATAGTGAACTGCCTATGTAGGCAGTATTTTAAGGTATCATAGGTGCGCTCCTACGCCTTAAGGAATGACTAATCAGCATAAGATAAATTGTAAGGCTGCACTTCATGTGTCCTTTTACAATGCCATAATGCATTGCAATACACTCTCTATCCAAGCAACATCCATCCAAAATAGGAGATAAGGCAAGATTAATGATTTTAAGTATACTTATAATTTATTTAACATCAAAAAGTAACAATAAAATAGTTTAATCCAAATAAAAATGCACTACTGAACATAATATTTACGTGTGTAGAGTATTGCTTTATGTTATAGCATCCTAACACTAAATTCTATTGTAATTAGAGCAGTGTTGGGGGTAACGCATTACAAGTAATGTGAGGTATGTAATCAGATTACTTTTTTCAAGTAACAAGTAAAGTAACGCATTACTTTTAAATTTACAAAAAATATCTGATTTACTTTTTCAAGTAAGCAACAAAAGTTACTTTGTTTTCACATTTATTGACTGACACTTCTCCATCTCAAAAATGCAACTTTTTTTTTTTGTTATTAAAAACCATCATTTAACGCAATACTTTCCATAAAAAGTAACACAATTAGTTACTTTTTTAGGGAGTAACGCAATATTGTAACTCTTTACTTTTAAAAGTAACTTTCCCTGACACTGACTGTGAGATTGTAATGCGTAAGCATCTTTTGTACTGTACGTTTTACATCAGTTAGTATGTTGCCTACTGTATGTAGGCAGTAAAACATCTAATATACTAACAATCCTTTCCTCCATGTATATGGAAGGGTGATGTTTACCTGGTTAAGGTGGTCCAGTTTTGGGCAGGGTCTTCCTCCATTGTAAGGCTTTTCTCTGAGCCATTTTGAGCGAACTTTGACCCCACTGCCACAGGATTTGCTGCAGCGTGACCAGTTAGACCATTCGCTGAGTTTACAATCAGAAGGGCAAGGGACGATGCAGGCCTCCTCAATATACCCTGAAAAAAACAGCATGCATGCTCAGAATTTACAGTATATCAAAAAAAGCGCATAAAAACAAATTACATGTGAAGATGGTCTCTTCCAGTTTTTCTTCCCAACTAATAATGACTATAATAATAACCATCCAGCAAGCATGTAAAACAAACTACCATCAGATGCTGGTTTTAACTGGATTTTCCTGCAGGGTAATAACAAATCTAACAGACTTACTGATTAAACAGGCTTTTTTTTGAAGTGGTTTAAATCTTGATTAAAAATGAAAAGCAAGCTTGTACCTTGCAGAGAATATTATGAGGTGCATAAAAAGTGTAAAAGCAATTGGTATAAATAGGCATGTTTTGAGATGCAGTACTTTTGTGGAGAGTTGGCTGCAGGGTCAGGGAATGTGATATGCTTTAACAGCTAATGCTGAATTTTATTACTGCTGTTTACTCAAGCCGTGTGTACTGCCTACTCTTTTGGCTCAAGAGGATCAGCCTTTTCCAAGTACATACTGCTGGCCCAACACACACACATTATGTTGTCCCTGAACACCATATCCTTCACAGCAGCCTTTCAAGAGCAGCCAACACTTGGCTAAGAACAAGTCAAATGCAGAAATTGCTGCTTCCAAAATACTGTGGTAAATAATACATTAAAAAATGGATGGTTCTGGTGCTGGAAGCTGATTGGTCAGTGTTCCAGGCATTCACAAACACACAATTAAAACAGCTATAATGTCAAATATATATTCACCATATCACTGCACAACAACCACCGAGATTATTAACCTCAGCTCACATGCATATACAGTATACAGTATTGTTTTTTATTGTTTTTGCAGCAAATAGGACATTTTGTCACTTGTCACCTATCACATTTTGCTCCTCGGGTGTTGACAGTGGTGTGTTAACACTGAAAATCCTTAACACTGTTTGTTTTGATACGAAAATTAAAGAAAAACTTGGACAGGGGTCAAGCTGATGGTTTTCAACCTTGTATTTGTTTCCTAAAGCAACCAACTGGCCAGTTTTATTTGTTTTATTCCTTGCCAAAACCAATTATTACACACATTTGGCACTTGGTGAGTGTTAATTTTGGACTCAGCATGAAATTGTGTGCAACTATGGTGCTAATGACGGTATCAGTAGAATGCGTCAGAACAATTTAATGAGGACACTCAATGTTATAAATGAATCTCAAAAAATATTCATCCTGGAATCAAATGAAAAAAATAAAAATGATTTTGTCTATAGAAAACGCATTATATACTAGACAATTAATATTATTAATAAAAATTATTATAAAATTACATGCATAAAACATATTTGTTTTTCATATTGGAACCAGCCTTTGTGACATTGTCAAGAATATCTAAAAATAAAAGTACATTTTCATTTTGTTTAAATAAAATTGATCAAAAATAGTAACAAAACATTTTTAATATTAAATATTTAGGTCACACTTTAGTTCAGGGTCCAACTCCAGTTCTCACTATTAAAGCTGCAGTCCGTAAGTTTTGCCTCTTTGTCGCCATCTCTGTTTGCCATTACAGTTATTTGCAGGATTTTATCATCTTTACGTGGGTTGTGCTTTGGCACGGCTTCTAAGCGTGGATGTATTTAATGTTTTGAGAAGAATATGTGGCTGTAAGTCACCGCACCGGTGGATACTGTACTTCGGAATCACAGATTGTAGTCTTGGACGTACGACCAAAGTAAGAATTTTGTCACCTGAACGAGTTACAAATCTGCCACTTTTGTTCTGAACAACCGAGGAAAAAAAAAAAGCATTACAATAAATTGCGCTACCAATGGTGATTAAATCTAACAGTCGCTTAGCTCATATCATGCTCGAATTTCCTGTGGAAACCTACCAGTACCACTCAAATTAGAACACACTATTACAAGCTTACCGTTGTGAATTGAACTAAGGTAAGGAAATAGTTTTGAACACTAGCTGGTTATGTACTTGCTCAAAAATTGATTCTGGATCATTTTGGACCAAAAAAAGTTATGAACTGCAGCTTTAACTAATGATTAACTATGACTATTGCCTCAAACTACTAGTTAGTAAGGTAGTTGTTAAGTTTAGGTATTGGGTAGGATTATGGGATGTACTGTAGAATATGGTCATGTAGAATAAGGCATTAATATGTGCTTTATAAGTACTAATAAACAGCCAATATCCTAGTAATATGCATGCTAATAAGCAACTAGTTAATAGTGAGAATTGGAGCCTAAACTAAAGTGTTACCAATATTTATATTAAATATATAATATATTAATATAATATTGATAGAATAACATATATTTAATGAAAAGTAATTAAAAAGATTCACTCAAATTTTTGAGACCAAAATTTATCTGAATACTAAAATTAAAGAACAACGTCACCTCTCTACCCGACATTCAAAACTTGCCACATCTTGTGCTGCTAAAAAGCTGTATGAACACAAGCCATGAAACATGCACCTAGAGGAGCTTCTGATTAAAAAAATCAAAGCAATTAATCAGAGGTCTAGGGTGAGTTTCACAGTCTCTTCTCCCTCATGGTCGCCTGCCTGAAAGATTAACCAGGATCTGACACGGCCGTGACGGGCAGGAGGAGAGTCGGTTCCCGGGGGGGGGGGGGGGGGGGGGGGGGGGGGGGGGGGGGGTTGGTGGTAGGGGGAGATACTGCAGCGACCCGAAATACCCTGTGCAGTCACAATGCATCTGTATAAAACAGCTCTCCCATCTCCTCTGCCCTTCAGTGTTAAGACATGTCGGTCTTGTTACACTGTTAACACAGAGTAAATGCCGTCTAGGAGAAGAAAAACAAGCCCCCATTGGTCATGCGCTGACCACTCAACCCAACATGCAACGCTCTCTGTCCCTACAGCCAGTTCAGAGGTGGCAGGACGCCACTGGCTTTCACCAAACATGGCAGCCCTCGTGTTATTCTTTTGTACCCGTAGTGACCCCATTCCTTCAACACAATCCACATCCTGTCCAAGTCCTGACCATGGGCAACATTAAATAGCAACACACACAAACTAAAGGGTGAGTCATCAAAGAAAAACAAATAAGTTTCACAGTTTCTTACTCTGAAAGCTTTAAGGAACAGTTCAAATTCTTTAAAAAAAAAAAATCAGTCATGCAATATAGCACACAAATCATACAACTTTAATTGCATGGAAAGAAACTATGTTTTGGGGCTTGACAGGCATGATGTTAATATTTTAGTGAACTAGTCCTTAATTTGAATGAGGCCGTTAAGGCAAAGCATGAACATCAGAATCCCATCAGAAATGCAATAGTCTTTGAAGCTTGTAAATACAACATTAAACATTCATGTTAAAAACATGTTAACGTTTCATTCCTGATCAACTTCAGGACCGTTTAAAGGTTTGGGATTGGTAAGGCTTTATATATATGTGTGTATATATATATATATATATATATATATATATATAAATCTAATTATAAATATAGATGATGAATGTATAAAAATATAAATATTTAGACAATTATATACAGTATAACATTATTATTATTATTTATAATTAAATGTATATTATATATTTAAATATAGAAAATTACATAAAAAATATAAATAATAAATATATAAATATAAACACATATTTGCTATTAAAAATACTACGCTTTTGAAAGAAAGCTCTTATGCTCAACATTTATTTGATCAAAAATACAGTGAAAACAGTAATATTGTGAAATATTACTACAATTTAAAATAACTGTGAATATATTTTAAAATGTCATTTATTCCTGTGATGTCGAAACTGATTTTCAGCATAATTACTCCAGTCTTCAGTGTCACATGATCCTTCAGAAATCATTTTAATATGCTAACATTTTAATATTTGCTGCTCAAGAAACATTTCTTATTATTATCATCAATTAAAAACAGATGTGCTGCTTAATATTTTTGTGGAAACTGTAATAATGTTCTTTCCATGTTCAAAAGGACAGTTTATTTGTAAATAGAAATCACTGTAACATTATAAATGTCTTTACTGTCACCTTTGACCAATTTAACGCATCGTTGTTCAATAAAATATTAATTTATGTTAAAAAAAAATACTGACCCCAAACTTTTGAACAGTAATGTATGTACAAATGGAAGTAAACGCTATGTGTTAGTGCTGTATCTTTTGCGTTCAAGTTAATCGTCCAAAAGCATTCAGAAATACACATGCATTTATGTTTAGCTCTCTTTTAGAGAAGAGATATAAAAGTATTAAATGATGATTCCTTCAGTAGCCCAAGGCAGCATGTAACACAGAGCCTTCTATTATGAGGAACTGTAGTGATTAACCCAGTGAAAGAGAGCGAATGGCTCCGTTCCAAAATCTAGTGAGCTGCCTCCTAAGATAGTATCTTAACTAAGATGGAATGTCACATGTGACCGATTTGGAATGATCTACAGTACATGACGTGTTACTCTAATAAGCATAAAAACACAGAACACAAATACATACTGGGTAAAGTAATCAATTTTTAATTGGATTTAATTGTCTTTATCAGTATTTGTGTGGTATTTCATGAATTACATCACTATACTTAGAATCAACATTCAATTGTATCATCCACATATTGGATTTTTTTCACTCAGGCTGTTGCAATGCACTATGGGATTGTGTTTTACATGAAGGTTATATGCGGTGCTGCCTTTGGCGATACCTTAAAATGCAGCCAACATAGCAGCTCACTGGATTTTGGAACAAAGCTTTTGACAGAGTAATGCGATTGAGAAAAAAAAAGATAATGAAAGATGATGAGGGATTTGCTGATGACATCACCACTCTGAGGAGCTTTAAGAGACGCCACATGGAGATCCACAAAACCCATGAAGTAGTGAAAAGTCATCTAATTCCATGTGAATTTCCCTGAGAGCATTTTCAGGCAAATAATTTGACTGTGGAGTTCAATTCTCAAGAATTTGAACTCCTGGGAAATAAAGCAGAGGAAGTAACTGAATAATACAACATTTGAGCCATTTGCCAAGATTATTTTAAGCTCATGGCAACTCTTACTTCATTATCATTTGACAACTCTCATTTCAGTTTTTAAACATGGGCTGCTGATCAACCTGTTTCACATCAAATCATCATTATTATCAGGTTTAATTATTGATGTTTGTCCAGTCAAGCATCATTATTTAAATAGCTTAGCAGCACAAGGTGCAACAGATTTTCTTTACTAGATGATTTCTGTTTATAATAGTTACTAAAATGAGTGTCAGACTGTCGTTATTAGAGTTCAAATTAAACCATGTACCTGTATAATATTGCATTTCCTACTAAAGTTACGAGTTAACTAGCAAGTTAACTGAAGTTGACTGGTTTTATGTGGTCAGCAAAGCTAATTTTTAAGATTTTATACATTTTTACATATAATCATTTATATAAATATTTATATTTATTCTTTATACAATGAAGGTGATTGGTGTAATCAACAGAAACTCAAAAAATTGTTATCTGAACCAATTATTGAAGTTGATTTGACAAAAGGAAAAATGTTGTGATAACAAATCATGAAAATAATTTTATAAATCTATAATAAATATAAATCTAATTATAAATATAGATAATAAATGTATAAATATAATATATATATATATATATATATATATAAAAATATATATATTATAAATATAAAGATTAAATATATAAATATTTAGAAAATACACAGTATAAATAATAAATATTTAAACATAGAAAATTAAATGAAAAAATAGATATAATAAATATAAAAATATTTACATTATACATATAAATATTATTTATATTACAGTGTTTATTTATGACCCTGATGTCATGAAAATTATTTGTGCATTTAAAAAAAAAAAAAAAAGGATTCGGTCCTGAATAAGAACTTGTTCTCATTTCCCAACCCCACGTGGGCTGTGTGCCGTAAAAGCGAGAGTATCTGTCAGTGGTTAATGTCAGCTCTGATTAGGCCCAGTCCCGCCGACAGCATGCGGTCTTTAATGAGGGCCGAGATTTATACCTGGAGATCAGCAGGGTGAAACAGCTACTCGGGCAGAGGGCAAAGTCAACCGAGCAGCGCCTGGCGCTCTTACCAGCCTGCTCGTCATCCAAATAACAAGATTAAGTGAGCAATGCACCAAAAGCTTCACTAACAGAGAGAGGAAAGGTCACTAGAGAGAGGAAGTTGTAGAAAATGATGAGTGAACAGGGATGAAATAACACATGATCAAATGAAGGGGCGATTCAGATGCCCCTAAATGTCGTATAAAATAACTGCCCTGTTCCTGTCTAAGTGGGCTGTTATTAACCAAAATAAGACGCCATTTGGACTTGACTTAAAAACGAACTGAGGATGAGTAGATGACTGAATTTTCAGTATAAAGCAAATCATCTGTGGTATTTTTATCATCATTTTTTGTATACATCTTTTTTTATGATTATTATTATTTTTACAAACAATAATTATACTTTAAAAGTTTAAAGCATGACTTTTAAGATTTTATTTGTTCCCATTTGAATAGATTTTGTTCTTTTCCATTCCACTCACCTCCAGGCATAAAAATTGCAATTAAAAATATTCAAAAAGCAGCTTATTTTATTAAAATTACATAAATAAAATTATGTTAATCATTATGTACAGTTATCTAAAATAAAAATAAAATAAAACACATTTCTAAAGCTCGTTTAAATGCTTCAAGCACTCATATTAACTTTAAAAACATATTTAAAAAATATAATATTATATAAAATAAAATAAAATAATTATTCTAAATAATTAAAAATGTCTTTTAATAATTATTCAAAGACATTTTTAAAGACAAGTTGCATTTCAAAAATCTACTTGGCTCAAAAATCTGAGGGGGAAACGTGCCTAGTCTGCAAGGACATACAACTTAAGTGTCAATTCTTCACAGGATGGGAGTTTATGCCAGGCTTGGCTTAGCTAATGAATATAAATTAGTTTAGCGCAGTCCAGGAAGGTTACTTAGCAATGTCGGTTAACTTCAATGACGTCCTAATGCTTGTCATGACGTCAACTCTATGGTGAGAGTTACATGATGAACTTCTTACCATGACTGTTACAGCGTGAAGTCTCCACGAGCCTGTTATCCTGGTCGTAGCACACCATGGCCTGGAACCGGTAGCCCTGCCCACACTCCTTAATGTCTCCCTGGACCTTCATACCTACAGCGCTTTCCACACGGCCCTCGGGCAAGATGCAGTCAGACCAGTTGCCCACCGGCTGGGCGTTGTATTTGTCGCAGGGGCAGTACTGGGTCTCGCTCAGCGGGTACATCTGGCTGTTCTTACACTTATCCTTCTTCTTGCTTTTTCCTGTAATCAGAGGAAGTAAGTGTTGATTGCAGCACTAATTAAGCTCACTAATGAATGAGTCATGAGCACTGAGGTCACCTCTAAACCTCTTGCCATACTCGTCGTGTCTTGCAGCTGCACGACCGGCTGGACTAATACTTACAAAAGGTACAATGGTATTACCATGATTTTTGGACATGATATGAGGCAAAAGCATGCTGTGCAGGTAATATATATATCAATTTGGTGATATATCATATATTTATGATATATTAGTGAGCTTTTTTTCTGGTAATATATAAGTAATTAACTATTTTTCATATTTTAAATGTACGATTCAAAAGTTTGAGGTAAGTGAGATTTTGATAAGAAATTAATGCCCACATTAAATTGATCACCAGTTACAGTAAAGTTACACTATATATATATATATATATATATATAAAATCAAAAGGGGGTGCACTAAGTAATGCTTTTTAGCTTAACCTATTTTAACCAGCATTAACCACCAATAATCGCTAATAAGCTCTGTGTTTTGTTACTTTCGATAAGAAACAAAGTGCCATCTTTCAAATTCTGTTCATTTTATCACAAAATTCAAACAATAAATACCGTTTTGAAGCTTTTTGATGTGACATGACAGATCGCAGTTCAAACGGCAGCGCAGGGCGCGAGTGAACACGATCATCCCTTCCTCTTCACATTAAACATGAAGGTATGTTGAAAGATACAGTACAACTTAGTGTTTCAACTGCAGAAAGATGTCAGTAAAACAGTTTGTAAACAATATGTCACGTAGTAGGCTATTACATTTAAAAAAAAGGTTTAAAAAAAATCACGTATTCACGTATAATTAATATTAATTTTATTTTAATTATTTTAATGAAATGTTCAAGGTGTCTGAATACGTTTTGGTTTGACTTCATATATATATATATATATATATAGTAACTCTACTGTAACTGATGATCAATTTAATGCCCTAATATATATGCATGATAACTATGGGTAAAAAAACAGGTTTGTATACCAAAAAAAAAAAAAGGCTTAAAAAAATCACGTATTCACATGTAATTAATATTAATTTTATTTTAATTATTTTATTTTATTTTAGATAACTGTTCATAATGACTAACAATTTTATTTATTGAATTTTATTAAAATAAGCTGCTTTTTAAAGATTTTATATATATATATATATATATATATATATATATATATATATATATATATATATATATAACTGTATTAATGAATGAAATGTTCAAGGTGTCTGAATACGTTTTGGTTTGACTTCATATATATATATAGTAACTCTACTGTAACTGATGATCAGTTTAATGCATGAATATATATGTATATATATATATATATATATATATATATATATATATAGGAATAAATTATATATTACAAATATATTACAATAGTTCTTTTAAAATGTACAATATCACTGTTTTTATTGCATTTTTTATCAAATAAGTGCAGCCTTGGTAAGAATAAGAGACTTCTTCAAAAACAAACAAACAAAAAATCTCACTGACCCCAAACTTTTAAACGTTAAACTGTATTTTACTCACAATTTTATAAATATTAAGATTAATCTGAATAGTTGTATTGCCCAGAAATACTAATAATATAAAAAATAATAATAATAATAATTGGACCATGATAATGTGGTGTATATCAGAGTATATACATCATAGTATAATATATCATCCCATAATCCCTAAATCTTGTGCTAAAAGTCATTTAGCATTTACATTTCCTCTGGTTCATTGCTTTGCTCATGGAAACAAATGGTACAGTAATACCTCAAACCATCCAGGGATCGAACCAGCAACCTCCTGAGTTCAAACCACAGTGTTAATGATGCATATGTCCTAATTACCCACGAGAGCTCTCCTCCGTGTACGGACCCCTACGCAGTCCGAGCTGCAAGGAGAGAACTTGGACCAGTTGGAGAGCTGGCAGTCGTCTCGGCACGGTAACTGGCAGGGCTGGCTCATAACAGGCATGCTGCTGGCAAACTTCAGACACTGCACAACATCAGCCACTGTACCATCCAGCTGCCTACATGAGATAGCTGCAGATCACACACAGAAACACAGCGGTGAGACTCCTGCTGATTACAGAGAGGATGTGGCACAGCACCAGACACTGAGAGAAAAGGTGCAGGTGAACAGAAGATGGTTATTTATAGAACAGATAAGCAAGAGAGAGAAAGAGAGAGAGAGTCATGCTGTTCACTTTGATCAGAAACCAGTTTAAATTATGCATTATATTTCTGTAATTTTTATATAATTCAATTATTTTGCCCCAGTTGTTCTTAACTATTATTAAGATTTATATAAAGAGATTTTGGAGGGCTTTTCTATGTAATTATACTTATTAGGATCCAATAAGACATTGCGTATAGGAATATCTGAAAAAAACATTTATATTCACTGTAGAATTTAAAATATATAATAAATGCATATAATATATAATGTATATAATATATGATTTAAAAAAAGTAGAGTGTAGGGGGTTCTGAGTAATTATACTTATTATTGTCCAATAGGACAATATCTGAAATATTATATAGTGGAACATAACTAAAAAACAATTATATTCACTATAGAAATTGCCATGACTTTTTCCCTAGGTGTAAAAATAAAAAAATAAAACATTTCCATCTGCAAACCTGATAATAAAATTTTTTGAAAATAAAAAGTACATTAAACGCATGATAGACATGATAGACAATGTAAGCATGTTAAACATTATGTATGTATGTAAAATAAAAAAACTATCCAGTTTTAAATGCTTCAAGCACTAAAATTATCAGCTTTAAAAGAAGGCCATATTGTGCCAGAACGCCCACCACACACATATATAATAAGCTAGAATCCAATAATGATATGGTCCATATTCATATCATATAATATATGCACCACAATTAAGACCATAAGGTTAATCTATTAATAAACAACTGTAATAGCTCACTAATGAGTCCAAAATGAGCAGTTCAGAGAGTTACTACATCTGTAAAGACAGGCCTGTTAAGCTGTTGTCATTCCGGTGAGGCTGTGTAATCTATTAAGACGCACAGTCACGTTGGAAGTGACGTGAGGACGAGTAAACAGGAACCATTAGGCCAAACTTTGGGGCACTACAGAGTTCAATAGAGTGATGACGGCAACACAAAGACTGTCGACAGCAATCAGATCAAGAATTTGAAGGATTGCTTCTGCTCTTGACATGCACTGAAGGGCAAATGTGAAGTCTAGTGTGATGGAAGCCTTTGTCAGACCAATATCTATACCAGTGTAATACATAATAAAGTCTTCCACTGCCTTATGAGTGATAGGAATGTCTAAAAGAGTTAAGAGAGAAAAGAGGTAACAAAAGGCATGAAAAGAACCTAAAACAACTATGGATAAAATGATTATGAAAACACTTTGCTGACTTCAACTGGAAAACTACAAATAATAATGCAACAAACTCTGAGGAATAAAGTAGAATGCAAATTAGCCGTTCTGAAAGAAAGCAATAAAGATTCAGGGATTCAAGAGGAGATCTTAGATCAGATAATGTACCAAAATTATGGTTATTGCATAAGATTTCACAGCTACAGAAACACAGTATCTGGACGGTGTGGGGGAATTGACTAAGAATGAATTGTACACACATTGTCTGAGTTGCTGAGCAACTGATTAAAGGGATTATGCAAATATACACAAAATCTGTGCTGAACACAATCTGCATGATGCAATTCTCGATTGCGGATATTTATTTAATGTGCAGGAATACTGTGTGCCAAACACTGTTTGGTGAATGTGCCCATATGAATGCATAAGTGTCATGTTAGGTGAAAGCTCAGAGGTCAGGAGATTAATGTTGTACATGACAGTTGACATACCTCTAGTTTGGACTCCAGCTCCACAGTTCTCCTGAGCTCCTTTACTGTCTCTGCGGATGCTCCATGGGACCAGCTGACATTTACGCCACTTGTGTGTTTTCCACCTGCAATTTCAAAGCGATATCATTATAATTATCAGCAGAGGTTGATCATTTAGCACACTGCAAATCCTAATTAGCTGACTTAACTTTAAAAAATATCAGGAAACCCACTGCCTTAGAAAATGAACTCATTTGAATTAAGCTGTCCACAATCTGATAGCAGTTTTACTTGACTTCATTCTTTTCATCAGAATTAACCATTTTACTTTTGAGAACTGAGAAAAAGAACTGCATACAGGTTTTGAATGACGAGAGGCTGAATAAATAATGACAGAATCTTCATTTCTGGGTATACTATTCCTATAGGTGTACATATCTTCATTTACTCATGAAGGTCAATCTGAGCAAAATCTATACTGAATGTCAACAATAAATGTCAAACAGAGCTCAGAATAAATGATAAGTGTAGACGGAGTGCTTGTGGGTAAAGGTGTACCTGTAACCCGGACAGACAGATGGAGTCGCACAGTCTTTCTCTTCATAAAGGACGTCCGGACACTCCTGACCTCCATTAGCTGGCATCTGGATGACCACTCGATATCGAAACTGTTTATTCTTCTGCCCATTCACACCTGCAAATATAGAACAATAGATAAATAAACAGAACTAAAGATAGATAGAATGATAGAAAAAACGACAGACACACAGACAGACAGACAGACAAACAGACAGATAGATAGATAGATCGATGAGCGAACAAACGAACGAAGGAACGGACAGATGGACAGACCGACAGACCGACAGACAGTCAGATAGATAGATAGATAGACGGACGGACGGAAAGAAAGACAAAATAATAGATAAACGGATAGATAAAACAGATAGATAGACAGAACAACAGACAGACGAACAGAGACAGACAGACGGACGGATGGACAGCTAGATAGATAGAACAACAGACAGACGGACGGACGGACGGACAGACAGACAGACAGACAGACAGACAGACAGACAGACAGACAGGCAGGCAGGCAGGCAGACAGACCAGTAAATAGACAGATAGATAAATAGAACAGACAGACGGACAGACAGACAAACAGACAGACAGACAGACAGATAGACAGATAGATAGATAGATAGAAAGATAGATCGATGAGCGAACAAACGAACGAAGGAACGGACAGATGGACAGACCGACAGACAGTCAGATAGATAGATAGATAGACGGACGGACAGGCAGGCAGACAGACAGACCAGTAAATAGACAGATAGATAAATAGAACAGACAGACGGACAGACAGACAAACAGACAGACAGACAGACAGACAGACAGACAGACAGACAGACAGATAGATAGATAGATAGATAGATAGATAGATAGATAGATAGATAGATAGATAGATAGATAGATAGACGGACAGGCAGGCAGACAGACAGACCAGTAAATAGACAGATAGATAAATAGAACAGACAGACGGACAGACAGACAAACAGACAGACAGACAGACAGACAGACAGACAGATAGATAGATAGATAGATAGATAGATCGATGAGCGAACAAACGAACGAAGGAACGGACAGATGGACAGACCGACAGACAGTCAGATAGATAGACAGATAGATAGACGGATGGACGGACGGACGGAAAGAAAGACAAAATAATAGATAAACGGATAGATAAGACAGACAGACAGACAGACAGACAGATAGATAGATAGATAAATAGATAGATCAACAGACGGACAGACAGACAGACAGACAGACAGACAGACAGACAGACAGACAGACAGACAGACAGACAGACAGACAGATAGATAGATAGATAGATAGATAGATAGATGAGCGAACAAACGAACGAAGGAACGGACAGATGGACAGACCGACAGACAGTCAGATAGATAGATAGATAGATAGACGGACGGACGGACGGACGGAAAGAAAGACAAAATAATAGATAAACGGATAGATAAAACAGATAGATAGACAGAACAACAGACAGACGAACAGAGACAGACAGACAGACGGACGGATGGACAGCTAGATAGATAGAACAACAGACAGACGGACGGACGGACGGACGGACAGACAGACAGACAGACAGACAGACAGACAGACAGACAGACAGACAGACAGACAGACAGATAGATAGATAGATAGATAGACGGACAGATAGATAGATAGACAGAACAACAGACAGACAGACAGACAGACAGACAGACAGATAGACAGATAGATAGATAGATAGATAGATAGATAGATAGATAGATAGATAGATAGATAGATAGATAGATAGACAGGCAGACAGGCAGACAGACAGACCAGTAAATAGACAGACAGATAAATAGAACAGACGGACGGACAGACAGACAGACAGATAGATAGATAGATAGATAGATAGATCAACGAACGAACAAACAAACGAAGGGACAGACAGACAGACAGACTGACAGACAGTCAGATAGATACATAGATGGACGGAAAGATAGACAAAATGATAGATAAATGGATAGATAAAACAGATAGATAGACAGAACAACAGACAGACGGACAGAGACAGACAGACAGTCAGATAGATAGATAGATAGATAGATAGATAGACAGACAGACAGACGGATGGACAGATAGATAAATAGAACAGATGGACGGACAGACAGACAGACAGACAGACAGACAGACAGATAGATAGATAGATAGATAGATAGATAGATAGATAGATAGATAGATAGATAGATAGATAGATAGATAGATAGATAGATAGATAGATAGATAGATAGATAGATAGATAGATAGATAGATAGATAGATAAACAGAAAGAATGGTAGACAGAACAGTAAATAGACAGATAGATGAATAGAATGATAGAATACCTGCTTCACAGGATGTGGGACACTCTGTCCATTCGCTGAAGGGTGTCACTATACAGTCTCTCTTACAGGGCAGCAGACAGGGTCGTACTGACTCTGGCCGAGGGGCTTCAGGACATCTAAGACAACAAACACACACAGTGATTTATTACCAGGACACTCAGTGCAAGAAAATGTGACTCACATGTTATTTGATCACATAAAGCAGGTGGACAAAGAGTACAGGAATACACTGAGATCTCTGTGTCGTACTTTCACCAAAGACCCAATCGTCTAAATAAGATTTATATCAGGCTTAACTACTGCAGGTCACACAAGGATTCAAACACATTCACTTTACATTTCTCTGTTGCCTGTGCCAAAAAAATAAAAAATAAAATAAAATAAAATAAAATTCTGATACGGGACATTTTCTACACTTTTGTAGCATTTTATCTTTTCTCTGAGTATCACTGACTGTTTTAGTCTAGGCTTTAACAGGATTTTCCACTCTCTCTGACTCTTCAAATGAAACAGGCCATTTATACTGCTGTGCCTGTAAGATTTCTGAGAACACACTATCTTTGCATGTGAAATGAATAACAGCGTTTGTTGTCAAGCTGGAGTTTTGCTGTTGAGTCCAATATAGTTTTTAACAGCTCCATCCTTCAATAACAACCTCTTTATAAAGCTGCATTACACTGACAGGTTCACAAAATAATCTGGACCGCGCAACTGCATTTGCAAAACAGCATTAGAATTAGAAGTGTGTGCCATTCTTTTTGTATCAGTTCAAATGGAATCAATTCAAACCCCTTCTGAAGAGGGTCAGATTTACAAAAAAAAAGTGGGAGTGGAAACTCCTGCACATGATCTACTGACGACACTAAAATTAAAGAACACAGACGTAGCCAGATCATTTCCATAATGACCAACGCAATCTACCAAGACTAGCGCAAATTACCATCTGGTTTAAGACGTGCTTTTTTGGGGCGGTAAATAATGCCACAAATACCAGTAAACTGACTAGCGCAACCCTTAGTAAATCACCTTGCATGGTTCATTTAAATACTCATTTAAATAAATGCACATGCAATAAGATCAGCTGCAAAAATAACTGTGTCTATGCCTTTTCAGTGCTAATTTTTCACTGCGTGTCTTTAGTTAAACCTGACAGTAGTTTTTGCGCTTGCAACAATACACAGTCTGAAATAAATTGACTATAATGGTATACAGGTACCACCCACCTTTTTAAAGGTATAGTGCACCTAAAAAAATCATCATTTATTCACACTTATGCCAATCCAAACCCGTATGACTGACTTTCTACACAAAAGAAGATTTTTTGAACAACACTGGGGTTCAAACAACACTGGACCACATTGACTTTCATTGTATGGACAAATAATACAAAAACATTTTTCACTTGTTTATGGTGTTAATTGTTGGGTGAACTTTCCCTTTAAGCAATTTCAAAACAAATGCATTAAGTAGATATGAAGATACTGTATATATATATATATATATATATATCTTTAAAAGGCTAAAAAATATCAAGGTTGTTTTAGCTATATTACCCAGCCCTACTCCGTACAATGGATTACATCAGAATCCTTGTTGAGCAAGGCTCAGCAGCATCTGTAGCACAACAATGCCTCTTTTTTTCCAATCATATTTTGCCTGCTCCATGGTTGCATTATGTACCAGCCAGACGAGGCAGATAAGGCCTCACATCCTGTTACAGAGGTCAGTCACTCGGTAATACTCTTCTTTTATCACTGTTACAGCTCCTCAATTTAAGATCAGGGGTTAGTTTTAATCTGCTTCTGTATTTTAAGCACTGCTCCGGCTCGGTCGAATTCCCACGGATAAAGATAAACAGGGATGCAACAGTCCACCAGAAGGGCATTCAGTAATCTGATCTCTGATCAAATCCTCCACTGTGAAGGGAGTCGCCATGTGCTCCATGTTTCATGAGGGTTGCAAAGCTGCCACAATATAATAAAGCAACAGATATATAAGGCCGATTCGTAATACCAATAGCAGAAGCGGTAAATCCTGCCAGGGAAACAAATCTGGTTTGGGTGTGTAGGGCTCTCCTGGAGATTGGGTAAATTTCTGACAGCGCATTAGCAATACTTCAAGACAGGCAATGGCTCATTCTCAACTATTTTAATGGCTAAAATGACTATTCTGATCTGCTACAATTGGTTAAGAGTGCAAATTGTTAAACTGCAATATCATATACGGAAATGACTTACTAAAAATTAAACTAAATTGTTGCGAACTGTTATTGTTGCAAACAGAAAGGATTAAATTGCAAAAAGGCTTGGTAATGTTCGAATAGCATAATTTAAAAATAAAAACCGTTCATACATTTAACGGTGAGGAAGAACAAAGGCATCGTTCCCTTGCCCTCTCTAAGTTGTCATTATTTTTCAATTAGGATTAACGGTCATAACCGGCAGCATGAAGTGAGGGATCACATTTCCTTGAAGGTTTCACTGAAGTAGCTCATTAGAGTTTCTGGAAAAACTATTATAACACTGTTTGCGCTTCTGTTAATCACTTCTAATAGGATATTCCTTTAAAGTACAACATTTTTGACCTGACAAGTAGTGTGGGCAGAATAAAACATCCAGAAGCTAGTCATGCAAGGACAACTTCTTTTACTTAAATGGAGAAATAAACAAAATATTCAAAACATTTTCTTCAGCAATTATATTTTGACAACAAAGATTTTTCAAGCGGATCCAGATAATGCATTTGCTCATTCTAGTGTTAGCATTATCTTTATACTATTATTATTATTATAGTATTTATTAATATTTTAGCTTTTATTTTTATAATTTCAGTTTTCATGTTAATTTTAGTTTTATGTTTGCTTTTCTCATTTTTATTAGTTTTTTTAATATTTCCATTTAGCTTTTATTTATTTTTATGTTTAATCATTTATTTTTAGTATTTTATTTTATTTCATTTTAATTACCAAACATTTCACTGAACAATTGCTACGCTCTAGTTCTGTTTTTGGTTTTGTTTTTTGGTTAAGTTTTCAATCAGTTCCCTGTTTTGGTTTGCCTGAGTTCTGTTTGCTTGTTTGTTTCCATGGTTTCTGATTAGTTACACACCTGTTTCTGTTCCAGTTAATTATCTTACCCTGTGTATTTAAGCCCTTACTTTCCTCTGTTCATGGTTCAGTCTTGTTTTTTTGTTTTTTTTAATTCTTTGTTATGTATACTAATTTCCAGTTATTCTCCTGTGTGTTTGCATTTGAAACTAAAGTGTTGGTTGATTATGATTTCACTTAACTTCATTTAACTTTAGTTATTGTGTAATGTTGCTGTTTGAGCATAAACAACATCTGCAAAGTTACAACGCTCATAGTTCAATGCAAAGGGAGATATTTTCTTTTAAAGAGGACCTATTATGCAAAATTCACTTTTGCATGGTGTTTGCAGTGTGTGTACACAACCACCCTGTAATAATAAAAATACAACCACTCCTCTTTTTTTTTTTAATCCCCATAAATCATAAGCAGTGTCTCAGAACAAGCCTTTTCTAGATCCCTGGCAATGTGACGTCAAATTAGCCACAGGCCCCGCCCACGAATGTTGAGAAACACTATCGCTTTAACATAGAACCGCCCTGAGCATGTTCACAGCGAGTTGTACCATTACTGCAATGACGAGAATGCCTCCTAAGCGTTTTAGGTGTTCTGTAGCTGGATGGATTAATCCACATAGTTCTCTCCATTTTACTCCCTAAATCTGAGCCGCTGAAGACGAGGTGCTCCCTCAACTCTACCGAAATTTGTTTATGTCTGCGCGAATCATTTCACACCGGACTGCTTTGAGAACGAATGTCAATACAAAGGGACAATACAAAACATACAGTCTCCAGAGTGATACTGGATACGGCAGTAATGAAGGTGAGAGCACTTTATTACAGCTCATCGGAGTTGATTTACGGATATAAAGTTTACCACTTTATTAAGCACCACCCGAAAAGGCATAAGGTCTTTATATATTTGTTTACTGTTAGTTGCAACAAGTGTTTCTGTGTATTTCGCTGTGTACATCTTGATGATAATGCAAGAGAGAGAGAGAGAGAGAGAGAGAAAGAGAGTTTATGGATAATATTTTAACGCACACTTGCACTGTGTTTTAAGCTCTTACAGTGATTTTCTAGAGTGAAAACAGACGCTTCATATTTTGTGTGAAGTACAATAATAGTTATAAAAGTTATAAAAAAGTGGATAAAAACAAGAAGACAATATAAGTTATAACCGTAATTAAACTAAACTATATCTGTTCGATCTCCATGCAGCATATATTCACAGTTTCTGACATTATAGTGCGTCCTGACTCCTGACTGAATCCTGACAGGGGAGAACGAGTTCTTGAAGCTCCGCCCTCTTAGGCTGAGCGCAGCAGCTCATTTGCATTTAGGGGCACACGCTGAAACGGCGCGTTTTTGCTCAACCCCAAAAAGTGGCAATTTTAACATGCTATAAAAAATGATCTGTGGGGTATTTTGAGCTAAAACTTCACATACACACTCTGGGGACATCAGAGACTAATTTTACATCTTGTAAAAGGGGGCATAATAGATCCCCTTTAAAGAATTCGCTATTTAACAACAAACGACTGGTAGGGACTACAACGAGCTTCTTCCTGGGTTAGTGACATCACTAACCCTAAAATGTACATAAACCCCGCCCCCGAGAACATGCAACAAGGGGGGTGAGGCCATGTTGGCCTGCTTTAGAGAAGAGGAAGAGTTGTTGTAGTAGGGTGTTGCCGTCATTTTACACCGGACTGCTTCACAAACGAGGGTCAATTCAATGCTGGATTTGCCAAAAAGATTAAAATGACGGCACATGCTAGTCGATGAGTTGAATCAACTCCACAGCAACTACATAAATTTATCCACTAACCATTCAGAAATGCCCAGTTGCATTCTAAAAGTTGTAACTTCTTCCTGAGTCTCTCCATCAGTGGCCGACTCCGGTTTGAACACTGTTACTGACGATTGTCATTTTGGCTGCGTTAGATTCTTTAGCTTTGTTGTTGTTTCTTTTGGAAAGGGGGCCGGGAGCAGCAGCACATTTGCATTTAAAAGGACACACACAAAAATGGCGTGTTTTTGCTCACACCCAAATAGGGTCAGATTTGACAAGCTATAATAAATGATCTGTGGGGTATTTTGAGCTGAAACGTCACAGACACATTCTGGGGACACTAGAGACTTATATTACATCTTGTAAAAGGGACATTATAGGTCCTATTTAAAGACTATTGTGTTTACACTCCTCGTGCACTCATTACAGCCAGTAGATACGTTACAACAATAACATCACTGTCTCATTTTAGGGCTGCACGAGTCCAAATGAAATGCATACCTAAAATCAATCAAGTCTAAAAGAACAAAAAGGCATCTGATAGAAACCAAAGCTCTCATGTTGAATAGTGTGTGAAAACTATGCATGTAATATTGAGTTTTATGAAGTCTCCTCCTTCTTGTACCCTCACAGTCGTGACACAGCACATGCTCTTGACATTTGTTACCGGCTCATTCTTCACTATATTGTCTAGATAAGTATCATAAAAAGCCTAAAAAAAACAACTAACACTGTCAGAGCAAGAGATGAAACTTGAACTGCAGCAGCAGTTGTCAGTTTCTGTGAGGCGCATCAAAGGTCCGGGCCCTGAGCTTTAACATCGCTGTCTGTGTGATTGTGAGTTTTCTCTCAATCTGACGCTGTGAGTGACACAAAGTGGCTCAGGGCAGGAAAACCTGCGTAAGCTCTTCCTGCCCCAGACCTGGGCAAAAACACGACATCTGAGCATATGCAAGTCTAGACAAGATATTCAAAATGAAATGCAGGTCTGAGTAAGGATGTGAATTTTGATTTAGTTATGAGTCACATCAAATGCCTCTAAAGCCACATAAACAAGATAAACACTACAACGTTTTGGCATTGACAACTGTATATAAATGAAGTCGAAATTTCATTTCATTATAACTCATCATTTTATTGCATGCTATTCCAAAGTATAGATATGCTTGTCATCATAATCTTTCATCAGAATGTAACAATGGCACCTCTGAATCTCTTATTTTTTCAACTCCAGATTCAACCACATGACTACAATCTGATATATAATGTTCATTTTTCACTATACAAAAATCACATAACAGAAGCCTAAAGGCCCGTTTAAACCGAGAATGATAACTATAAAGATAACGATAAAGTTCTAAAAATCATTCTAAATATACAGTAAAAGAATAGCACCGTCCTCACCACAGCTATAACGATAACGATATAGAGGAACGAATACTTTTTTTCTAGCTGTTGAACGATAAAACACTGACAGCCAATCAGAATCCATTCTAATTGAAGGGCTCGCACATTTAAAATGGTAGACGACATTGCGGAGAAGTTAATCGCTGAGGTCCATAAAAACCCACCTCTGTTTGGGCAAGTCAAACTCCCTTTTCAAGGATACTTTAAAGAAAATGGATAAATGGAAAACAATCTGTCATACCCTCGGAATAAATGCTGAGAAGTATGAACGGAGATATCATTATGCCAGGCTAGCAAACAGTGTAACATTAAATTACCTCAGGTATCCAGTGCTAGTATCGACAATGCTGCCTTACTTTCTTTGAAGTTGCAGTGAAAAATTAGTTGTTGTTTTTATTCCATTATATTGACTACGTCAGCTAAATTCACTGCTAGATTAGATCAATTACACTAGCTAAATTCACTCAAAACATAGCATGCTGAGGACATCTGCCGATTAAAGCTGTGTAAATGCAACATGTTCATGTTGTACATACTTTGAAACTGCAGTGCGCAAGCTTAAAGGGGTCATATAATGCCACTTTTACAAGATGTAAAATAAGTCTCTGATGTCCCCAGAATGTGTATGTGAAGTTTTAGCTAAAAAATACCCCACAGATAATTTTTTATAGCATGTTAAATTTGTCACTTTATGAGGGTGAGCAATAATGCTCCGTTTTGTGTGTATCCCTTTAAATGCAAATGAGCTGCTGCTCCTATGAAGAGGGTGGAGTTTCAAGAGCTTGTGTTAGCAGCACCGATTACCTCACACAGACTCTCTGAAAATGTCAGAAACTGTTCAGCCTTTTATGTACAAACTAGAACCGTACAATAAAGGAGAATGCAGCAGGACGTTTCTGAATGGTTAGTTGATGAATTTATGTAGCTGATGTGGAGTTAATTATCTTAAAGTCATTGATTAGCATATTCTGTTATGATAATCTATAAATCGCTTGTGTAGGAACTGTTGTAAGATCCTACAGAGCCAGAGAATATATGATGCATGAAGATAGAACAGGTATAGTTTAGTTTAATTACGGTTATAACTTGTCATGTTGTCATACTGCTATTATGACATGCTATTGCATTTGTGTTACGTACTGTATTGCAATAACATGGCCACGCCCACTTTGTTGTGTGTTCTCGGGGGCAGGGTTTATGTACATTTTAGGGTTAGTGATGTCACCAACCCGGGAAGAAGCTCGTTTGAACTTTGAGCGTTGTAACTTTGCAGACGTTGTTTATGCTCAAACAGCAACATTACACACTAACTAAAGTTAAAAAAGTGAAATTGCAATGAACCACCCCTTTAAAATAAACAGTTATCGTTCGTTAGTGTGAACGCAAATATAGTTATCGTTCTTGGTGTGAATGGGCCTTAACCATAACATTTACAGAGAACAAATGCAATTTCTACCCCATTCTGAACATCAAAAAATGGCTGTAATGTTTAAAAAAAGTATTATTATTATTTTTTTGTAATCCTAAAATTCAACACTATATCAGATTGCACTTTTCACCCTATGCAGTCTAGACTTAAAACACAACGGTCTTTGAAAATTAGTATTATTATTATTTGTTGCAATCCTTAAATTCAACACTACATCACATTGCACTTTTCATCATATGCAGTCTAGACTAAAACACAACGGTCTACTTCTTTAAGTGGTTAAAAGCAAGTGGAAAATGCTATATAATAGCTAAACCATAATTTGTCTTTGCCAAAAACCCACTGCTATTGTTTCCACAAAGGACTGTCAGGAGGACATTGTCTAAGTGGATCAATGATGTATTTTTAGGGGGTTTGTTTGTGCTAAGCCTCAAGAGGCCCCTCATCTAGTGGTGATTAAATTGCATTAAAGAATCAAGCCCTCTTAATTACTGCTATTATCATCAATAGGAAATTAGGCAGTCTGAAAATGACTGTGCTAATTAGCCTGTTTGTGACTCCATGTTTATTCAGCTTTCCGCAGCCTCGTCTGCCTGCAGTGGAATGATAGGGTTTGTGAGCACGCAGACATCTGTAGAGCAATTACAATCTGCCACTCAAACACAAGCAACCCATCATCTTCTGACAAATCCTCCATCACCACTAACTCGAGGTAAGATCCACTCCATATATGCTTACATCATAATAACAGATGTTAATATTGCAACATAAAATGGCCAAAATTAAGATTACATTTATGTCATGAATTCTCTCATGAATATGTCCATGTAAAATTTCATCCCAAGTCAAAAGCAGTACAACAAAAGAAATTGAACAATTTTTAGGACCATTCCAGGAAGATTTCTTGCATTGTGAAATGTAAATTTATATATATATATATATATATATATATATATTATGGTACTGAATATTATTGCACTGCCTTTAAGCTGATTTAAAATTTAGAATTTAGAAAAAAATTTTGAAAAAAAAATATATGTAATTATTTTATGCTACTGTATTATTTTATGGGAATCACAAAAAAAGAGTAAAATGTCAATAATGGGAATTTGGAAGTAAATGTATCATAAAAGCAATGGCACAAAAATATACCGTACATACACACACGTATTTAAACATACATGCACACGTGTATATATGATATGTGTATATATATATATATATATATATATATATATATATATATATATATATATACATACTCACACACTATATTGCCAAAAGTTTTGGGACACCCCTCCAAATAATTGAATTCAGGTGTTCCAATCACTTCCATGGCCACAGGTGTATAAAATCAAGCACCTAAGCATGCAGACTGCTTCTACAAACATTTGTGAAAGAATGGGTCGCTCTCAGCAGCTCAGTGAATTCAAGCGTGGTACCGTGATAGATTGCCACCTGTGCAATAAGTCCATTCGTGAAATTTCCTCACTACTAAATATTCCACGGGCAACTGTTAGTGGTATCATAACAAAATGGAAGCAATTGGGAACAACAGCAACTCAGCCACGAAGTGGTAGGCCACGTAAAATCACAGAGAGGGGTTAATAACTGAAGTGCACAGTGCGCAGAAGTCGCCAACTTTCTGCAAAGTCAATAGATACAGACCTCCAAACTTCGTGTGGCCTTCAGATTAGCTCAAGAACAGTGCGTAGAGAGCTTCATGGAATGGGTTTCCATGGCTGAGCAGCTGCATCCAAGCCTTACATCACCAAGTGCAATGCAAAGCGTCAGATGCAGTGGTGTAAAGCACGCCGCCACTGAACTCTAGAGCAGTGGAGACGTGTTCTCTGGAGTGACGAATCACGTTTCTCTGTCTAGCAATCCGATGGACGAGTCTGAGTTTGGCGGTTGCCAGGAGAACGGTACTTGCCTGACTGCATTGTGCCGAGTGTAAAGTTTGGTGGAGGGGGGATTATGGTGTAGGGTTGTTTTTCAGGGGTTGGGCTTGGGCTTAGTTCGGGTGAAAGAAAATCTTAATGCTTCAGCATACCAAGACATTTTGGACAATTTCATGCTCCCAACTTTGTGGGAACAGTTTGGGGATGGCCCCTTCCTGTTCCAAAATGACTGCGCACCAGTGCACAAAGCAAGGTCCATAAAGACATGGATGAGCGAGTTTGGTGTGGAGAAACTTGACTGGCCTGAAACTTCAGTCCTGACCTCAACCCGACAGAACACCTTTGGGATGAATTAGAGCGGAGACTGTGAGCCAGGCCTTCTTGCCAACATCACTGCCTGACTTCACAAATGCGCTTCTAGAAGAATGGTCAAAAATTCCCATAAACACACTCCTAAACCTTGTGGAAAGCCTTCCCAGAAGAGTTGAAGCTGTTATAGCTGCAAAGGGTGGGCCAACTCCATATTAAACCCTACGGATTAAGAATGGGATGTCATTAAAGTTAATGTGCATGTAAAGGCAGGCGTCCCAAAACTTTTGGCAATATAGTGTGTGTGTGTGTGTGTGTGTGTGTGTGTGTGTATATATATATATATATATATAATCAATAGTTTTGACAATCTTAAAAAAAAAAAAATGCTCCAACACTATGAGCACATTAACATATGACTGCCCATTTTTACATATCAACAGCTATTCAGTATTCTGAAACTTAAGCCCATCAATTACAACAACTTTGCAAAGAAGTTGTTGAAAGATGGTGCAATGCCAACTATACTGGACCCAACAGCAAATCCACACCTTTAAGCATTGTCACTAATTTCAAATGCAAACAGGTGAGCCAATCTTATAATAGGTTATTTACATACATAGGGAAAACAAAATGGCTCTTTTAAAATCTTACTTTTTGGGTGGCACCTGTCCGACATTGACCTTTACGCAGATGACCTTCCGCGTTTGCACGCCCATGGTGCAGGTGGACTTGTCTGCGCTGGAGGAGGTATTGAGGGTGGATGTGGTGGTATCCTCCACGCACTGTCCCCAGGGGCCTGTCTGCCAATGATACACGATGCAAGGATGCTCATTACAGTTCCGCACCTCCTGTAGGGCACTGGTGTTCGGACAGTTGGAACCTCCTGCAAGAGTGTGAAGACATGCATTAGGTCTGACATGTGTCTACACCAGACGTGTCGGCCGTGTTGTCACGCTACGACAGCTTGAGGTTCTCCACACTAGAAGCGTCGAAGCAGCATGTCAGCTCAGGAGAAGACTTCAGCTACGGTAAAATTAAAGTGAAGTCCATTGAAAATAATAAAAAGCAACCAGAAATACACTATCCTTCTATAAGATAAGTCTCTTATGCTCAGCAAAACTGCATTTATTTATTTGTGAAATATTATTACAATTTAAAAATAACAGTTTTCTATTTGAATATATATATGTTGGGCTGCTTTAGAGAAGAGGAAGAGTTGTTGTAGTAGAGTGTTGTTACCATGCCGTTATTTTATGCCCGACTGCTTCACAAACGAGGGTCAATTCAACAAAAGATGAACATGGCGGCACATGCTAGTCGATGAGTTGAATCAGCTCCACAGCAACTACATAAATGTATCCACTAACCATTCAGAAACGTTCAGTTTCATTCTAAAAGTTGTAACTTCTTCCTGAGTCTCTCCATCAGTGTCTGACTCCGGTTTGAACAATGTAAGGCTGAACACCGTTACTGACAATCCTCATTTTGGCTGTGTGAGATTCTCCAGCTTTGTTGTTGTTAAGCAACCAAAGTGTGAGCTGTTAAAGCTCCGCCCCCTTTTGGAAAGGAGGCTGGGAGCAGCAGCTCATTTGCATTTAAAGGGACACATGCAAAATTTCATACCCAAATAGGGGCAAATTTGACAAGCTATAATACATGATCTGTGGGGTATTTTGAGCTGAAACTTCACAGACACGTTCTGGGGACACTAGAGACTTATATTACATCCTGTGAAAGGTGCATTATAGGTCCCCTTTAAAAAAGTGAAATGTTTTCAGTTCAAATATTCACAGCTTAAATATACAGTACAATCATGTTAAATTTCAGCCCCCTAAAAATGCAAGCCCTGAAAATACAATGTATTAAAATGCAAGCACTGTTAATGCAATGCATTTTTTTTTACATTAGTGCAATTCAACATGCTTTTTTGACCCAAAACTGTGAACAATAGTGTACATGTTAAAAACTTTGCATAGGCTATTTTAGTACAGCAAATGCATATGAAGACCTTATTTATTGCTTGTTTTTTTTTCTTTCTAGCTTGCGTCCTTTGGAGCAAGACAGGTCAAGTGTTCATTTTCTCAAATCTCAATATAACAGCAACATCTCCAGTCGCTTAAACTTGTTCTAAATTGATTTAGACGAAACACTCCACATAATTGCCACCTCCTAATTCCTCACAAGTGGCAGAAAGTCGATGCAGTCGGTGGAGAGTGGCGCGGTGTGTCTAAATAATTGCTGACATTTACAGGTTTGCAGATGACAGAGCAGCACAGTGGGCCTGTGAATCAAAGCAAGAGCATTACGAGAGGAAGTGAGCGCATTCGTCTGCCTGCTTTAACTTTATAACACGCACAGTATTAAAGTTATTGGCTTTGACTTTCAGATCCATTACACTGGTGATTAGTATGTTTCCATTGGCCAAGGGTAATAATAGAGCTTTTCACACTATGGGGCAGATTTACTAACAGCTTAACCTCTTTTGGCATTAAAAAACTACTAAAAAAAACTACCTGTCAGGATTTACAAAACACACACAGTGAGAAATTAGCATTGAAATGCACGGACACAGTTATTTTTGCGGCTGACCACAAATGATTGCATATGCATTTGCAGGAGTTTCCGTTCAGACATGATATTTATGGGAGGAGAGTATTTATAGTCAATAAATAAAGCAACATGATTTACTAACGTTTGAACTAGTCAATTTACTGGTATTTGTGGCATTATTTAACACCCAAAAAAAGCATGTCTTTAAGCCACTTTGCACCTAAGTTGTTAGATCACACGCACCTGATTATCATCAGCTTTGATTCTTTGTGACCCTACTGTGAGTTGGTCATTTAGGAAATTATCTGGCTGTGTCTGTGATCTTTATCTTTAGTTCACTTCAGAATTAAAATTTCCTGATAATCGGGTTGAAGGTCCAAATGTCCAATTGTTTCAGTGCAGCTTCAAAGAGCTCTACACGATCCCAGATGAGGAATAAGGGTCTTATCTAGTGAAACGATCTTTCTTTTTAAAAAAATAAAATAAATATTTGATATACTTTTTAACCACAAATGCTCATCTTGCACTGCTCTGTGATGCGCCATGCATTACGTAATCACGTTGGAAAGGTCACGCATGACGTAGGCGGAAGTACCGCGAAAAATTCCATCTCATTTTCTCATCCAACCTCAAAATCATCTGACATCGTTGTTTTACTTTTTTTTGTAAAAGCCGTTTTTGCAAGTTCGCTTTGTAAACACTTGCTCGGTCCTTCCCAGCATAGAAAAGCCCAGTGGCCTTTCCAACGTGATTACGTAATGCGTGGCGCATCACAGAGCAGTGCAAGATGAGCATTTGTGGTTAAAAATTATATATATATTTTCTTTTTAGAAAATGGCCGATCGTTTGGCTAGACAAGACCTCGTCCGGGATCGTATAGAACTCTTTGAAGCTGCACTGAAACTGCAATTTGGACCTTCAACCCGCTAAATCCGCCTAATTCCTTTTCGACTGAAGAAAGAAAGACATAAACATCTTGGATGACATGGGGTAAGTAAATTATCAGGAAATTTTAATTCTGAAGTGAACTAATCCTTTAATGTCCGCATTGTCAGTAAATCACCTGTAGAACTTTATGGGATTGCTGGCTCACGCTAATTTGCCCTGTTTAGTAAATCTGACTCTATTTTTACTGTTTAACCTTGGGTAAGCAATCTTTATTGTCATCCTGAACCCTGAATTGTGATGGCAAAAGATATATGGGTGATTCTTTAGTTCAAGGCAATTTTGACACTTTAAAAAAAAACATATTTCTTCGAATGATGTTTCATCTGTGTTAAAACATTTATCACGTCCTGGAATAAAAATCTGATCGTGGCTTTGATGAGCTTTTAAGATTAATGTGGTATCATATGAGATTGTCTGTGATTGTGATGACATTTCTCACATTTTGGAGAAAAAGTTACATTATGTAAGCTTTAAACTTTCTAAAATAGCAAAAGAGACAGCAGTCAATAACTTTTAATTTGTTAAAACAGTTTCTCTAAACTATAATTCTCTAAGCGGTTTTGTAATGACATCAATTTTTAATGTCATGAAAAAGCTCCACTGTCACTTCTCATTTTTATCATAACCAAATATAACCTTCTTTGGAAAAACAAGTTTGTTTTCTGAGACAGTAAAGGCGAATGGATTGAAAGTTTGTATTTTTCTTATAAAAGCATTTAGACAAAGTATAAAAATAAAGATAAAGAGAAAAAAAAAAGGTGAAAGAGATTTTGGTTAATTTTAAATTTAAAAGCAGGAAAACTTTATTAGAGTGAATAAAACTAACTACTTTTAGAGCTACTATAATCTAGAATGCAAAAAAACCCAAGTATTTTTCTGCAATAATAATAAGAATAATTTTAATGGACTGAAGAATCATCCACACAAAGTATGGAATCAATGCAGTTTAGAAACAGACAACCAATCATAAACTGCCTCAGTGGTTAGCTCATAAAATATTCATGAACTCCATATAGCTGCAGTAAGTAAAACTGTTCATCATCCAAAGTAAACTCCTAAATCAATGATATTAAACTCATAAATATGCAAATAAGAATGTAAGCCAGGGTTTACAAATGTACAGCGTGAAACCTTGTTGACTACTACCGTTAATTATAACCCAGGATATGAACAAAAAACCCAGGGTTAAGAATGAACAAACTGAAGTGTGAAAAGCTCAAATGAATATTTGTGGTCTTTCTCTATAAAGCTTGACTATGCAGCGTTGCGAACGCCTCCACAGAATCTTGATGTTGAGCCTTTTAGAAGATGTTCTGCAATCAAAGAAAGCACATTCACTGGTTTATTTCTGTGGGTGTTTCTAATGAATTGATTTCTTGAAATGACACCTCATGATCAGGTTTTAAGCCAGAAACATACACAACGCAAAGTACATACAGTAATGCTGGTACATAATATGCATTTTTGTGCTACTTTGGCGCTAACCTCAAAGCAAACACAGAACAGAAATAAAACAGGATTTGTTGACTAATGGAGGTAACAAATGAAGGTAAAAGATTATATAATTTTAAATATATAGTAAAAATGCTTAAACATTTGATTGTTGATATAAAAAATAATATTAAAGGGATAGTTCACCCAAAAATGACAATTCTGTCATAATTTACTCAAGAATGTGTGTAACCAAACAGTTGATGGGCCTCATTGACTTCCATAGTATTTTTTTTCCATACTATGGAAGTCAAAGGGGTCTATTAACTGTTTTGCTACCCATATTCTTCAAAATATCTTCTTTTGTGTTCAGCAGAGGAAAGAAACTCATACAGGATTGGAACAATTTGAGGGTAAATGAGTAAATGACAGAATTTTCATCTTTGTTTGTTTTAGTTTACATGTGTTTAAATGGCTCGTATAAAATAAAATAAATAAAATAAAGCAAAACCCAAAGAAGGAATTTTGTCCACCTTACAGCACTGCTTCAAATGCCTTTACCATTAAATTGGGTATGTAATTATTCAAGTAGCTAGATAAAAACATGTCAACTTCAACTAACTCACTAAGTTAAAGGGTTAGTTCACCCAAAAATGAAAATGTTGTCATTATTTACTCACCTTTATGTTGTTCCAAACCTGTAAGACTTTCATCTTCGGAACACAAATGAGTATCTTTTTGTTAAAATCTTAGTGATTTCTGTCCCTCCATTGACAGCTACACAACTACCACTTTGACACTTCAAAAAGTTCATAAAGAGATCGTAAAACTAATCCATATGAATTGAATGGTTTAGTCCAGATTTTCTGAAAAGACACGATCACTTTATATGATAAAAAGATTGAATATAGGCTTTTATTTACATATAAACATTGATCAGCAAACATAAACAGAAGCTCAACCGAACCTGCTTAATTCACGAGAACAAACCTCTTGTAGAAGTTCAAACGTGCTGCATAACACAAGAATGAACCTGATTGGTTCTTGCTGAAGCTCAAACGTGCTGCGTAACATGAGAAAGAACCTGATTGGTTCTTGCTGAAGCTCAAATGTGCTGCGTAACATGAAAATGAACCTCATTGGTTCTTGCAGAAGCTCAAATGTGCTGCGTAACACGAGAATGAACCTCATTGGTTTTTGCAGAAGCTCAAACATGCTGCGTAACACGAGAATGAACCTCATTGGTTCTCACACGTCAAGCAAACATGTTTGAGCTTCCATTTACCACAACTGATGTGTGAATTGATGAATGTTTATATGTGAATAAAAGCCTAAATTTAATATGTTCATCATATAAAGCGATCGTGTCTCTTCAGAAAACTAAACTAAGCTGCTCAATTCATATAGATTAGTTTTACAATCTCTTTAAGAACTTTTTGAAGTGTCAAAGTGGTAGTTATGTAGCTGTCTATGGAGGGACAGAAAGCTCTCAGATTGTATCAAAAATGTCTTAATTTGTGGTCCGAAGATGAATGAAAGTCATACAGGTTTGGAACGACATGAAGGTGAGTAAATACTGAGAGAATTTTCATTTTTGGGTGAACTAACCCTTTAAGATAAAAATGTTGCTCCACCATGACGGTTTTTGAAAAAACCGGCCATAGAAGAAAGCAGTTTACACTAATGTAGTAATGTAGTAATGCAGTGTGGCAACACTGAGAATATGATGTGTACGCTGCACTAGGAATTGCATTGTGAATATTTTAGAACTAAACAATGCGTAAGTTTGCATAAGTGTTTGCGTTCATGTTCTTCTGTAGAGTATGTTTCAGGCCTTTTGCAATGTGATACAGCAGTTTCATAAGAGACCCAGAGGACTGTTTTCCTGTTTATAGTATGAGTTTCATCATTATGCTGACTTCACAAATGGACTCTCAAGGACATGCATTATGTATAAGGTCTTGCTGCATGAACTGCTGCATTTGGCATCTCATGTCAGACGTCAAGCAGATGTCTTGAACAGAAAACATGGTGAATATACTCATCGTCAGATAAATCTATGTGCCTCCCAAAGGCCATCGCTCAACTGAAAGCAGTTACTTTAGTGGAAAATGGTGCTCAAAGCAAATTCATTCAAGTGAAAGATATCACTTTCTTCATTTATATTCTTTGGGGGTGTAACATCAAACTTGTAAAAACAAGACTAAGAATATAAAACTCCATTAACGCTTTCTAACTCTATAACACAATCTCCGAAAACACATCTAAATCTACAAACTGTACTCTACAGATGAAAAGAAATCAAATGTACCATAGAGTTCAGGAAACTTTGGAACCCTCGTAAGACCTTGAGATGAAGCAAAAGTTATGAGCATTTTTGTATTTAAGGGAGTAAATATTTCAGGAACTACTCGACTAGTACAAAGTAAATGTTTTAACATTACACACATTTGAGTAATGGTAAAACAATCAACAGAGACTTAAGAGTTCACTTCAAACCATGCAAACAAATCTAAGATGACTCCTACAGGAAACTACTATACAGGCCATAAAAACATGAGGTGTTTTGACGTGTTACCCTCCATAACTGTAATCCATGCCACTACCATTGACGTCACTGTAGAGAAAGCACAGCGATAATTGCATACAGACTGAAATGACAAATGAGAGGAAAACAGAGAAAATGCATAATTTTTAACCCTATAAAGTCTGCTGTATCATATTTAACACTCAAATCTATAAAGACTCTAAATGATCAACATGATCAAAATTTTGCTAAAATCGTGTTAAAATGTATTAAATATGATCCATCTGGCTTTTGAGGAGTGTTTATTTGTTCATTTCTCAATCATCATTGCATTCCATTGTATTACTGTATATGTAAAAACTACAGAGCTTTGATCATAAAACGAAGCATTTGATATCATATTATTAAGACATATTATTGGCAGATATAGAGTGATGACTGATATTTATAAGCATTTTATTGAAGTAGTCTGTTATAAGTTTATAAAAATCTCATTGACTTACAAGCTATCGGATAACATCTTAATTTTTTCTCACCATATAACTATAAGCAACAGCATCAAATTGCATATTTTTTACTCAGATTTGGCCTCTGAATAAAACTGAAGTGTTTTTTCTCCTCAAGTGTGAGCTCCATATTCTCACTATATCATTCTATATGAGCCATAAAAGCCTGATGTATCAACTATGAAAAAGTAATCAATAAACTGTTCCATTAAAAAAGACCTTTTTGACTATATCTTATGTCAGATTTTACAGGGTTAAAAACATTCAATCAAATATTCAGACCCCTTTTTAACCCTTCCCCCTCCATTCTGGTATATAACACCCGCTTAAAGGATTAGTTCACTTCAGAATTCAAATTTGCAGATAATTTACTCACCCCCATGTCATCCAAGATGTTTAAGTCTTTCTTTCTTCAGCTGAAAAGAAATTAAGGTTTTTGAGGAAAACATTCCAGGATTTTCTCCATATATTGGACTTCACTAGGGTTCAACGGGTTGAAGGTCCAAATTGCGGTTTCAGTGCAGCTTCAACGTGCTCTACATGATCCCAGACAAGGAATAAGGGTCTTATCTAGCGAAACGATCTGCCATTTTCTAAAAAAATAAAATAAAAATGTATATACAGTACTTTTTAAACAAAAATGCTGGTCTTGCACTGCTCTGCAATGTGCCACGCATTACATAATCACATTGGAAAGGTCACGTAGGCGAAAGTACCAATCCAGCGTTTACAAAGCAAACATGCAAAGACTAAGTCAGACGCCCTTTACAAAAATAGGTAAAACAACAATGTCAGACGATTTTAAAGTTGAAGGAGAAAATGAGATGGAGTTTTTCGCCCTATCGTGGTACTTCTGCCTACGTCACGCGTGACCTTTCCAACATGATTACGTAATGCGTGGCACATTGCATCACAGTGCAAGATGAGCATTTGTGGTTAAAAAGTATATACAAACCCGATTCCAAAAAAGTTGGGACACTGTAGAAATTGTGAATAAAAAAGGAATGCAATGATGTGGAAGTTTCAAATTTCAATATTTTATTCAGAATACAACATAGATGACATATCAAATGTTTAAACTGAGAAAATGTATCATTTTAAGGGAAAAATAAGTTGATTTTAAATTTCATGGCATCAACACATCTCAAAAAAGTTGGGACAAGGCCATGTTTACCACTGTTTGGCATCCCCTCTTCTTTTTATAACAGTCTGCAAACATCTGGGGACTGAGGAGACAAGTTGCTCAAGTTTAGGAATAGGAATGTTGTCCCATTCTTGTCTAATACAGGCTTCTAGTTGCTCAACATCTTCCTCTTTATGATGCGCCAAATGTTTTCTATGGGTGAAAGATCTGGACTGCAGGCTGGCCATTTCAGTACCCGGATCCTTCTTCTACGCAGACATGATGTTGTAATTGATGCAGTATGTGGTCTGGCATTGTCATGTTGGAAAATGCAAGGTCTTCCCTGAAAGAGACGACGTCTGGATGGGAGCATATGTTGTTCTAGAACTTGGATATACCTTTCAGCACTGATGGTGCCTCTCCAGATGTGTAAGCTGCCCATGCCACACGCACTCATGCAACCCCATACCATCAGAGATGCAGGCTTCTGAACTGAGCGCTGATAACAACTTGGGTTGTCCTTGTCCTCTTTAGTCCGGATGACATGGCGTCCCAGTTTTCCAAAAAGAACTTCAAATTTTGATTCGTCTGAATTCGAATCAAATTTGTTTCCACTTTGCCACAGTCCATTTTAAATAAGCCTTGGCCCAGAGAAAACGCCTGCGCTTCTGGATCATGTTTAGATATGGCTTTTTTTTGACCTATAGAGTTTTAGCCGGCAACGACGAATGGCACGGTGGATTGTGTTCACCGACAATGTTTTCTGGAAGTATTCCTGAGCCCATGTTGTGATTTCCATTACAGTAGCATTCCTGTATGTGATGCAGTGCCGTCTAAGGGCCCAAAGTCAAGTCAAGTAACCTTTATTTATATAGCGCTTTTTACAATGTAGATTGTGTCAAAGCAGCCTTACATTGATAACTGGTACATTATTTTGGCTGCACAGCAGCTCTTAAGGAATAGTGTCAATGCAGGCAGATCAAAGCACTGTTGAATATCAAATATCAATTGTCAAGTGTTCCCAACTAAGCAAGCCAAAGGCGACAGCGGCAAGGAACCCAAACTCCAACAGGTGACATCAGGTGGCAAACAGGTGTTAAAATGGAGAAAAAAACCTTGGGAGAAACCAAGCTTAGTTGGGGGGGCCAGTTCTCCTCTGGCAAAAAGTGCTTTGTTACGACTCAGGTTGCTATCATAAGTCAGATAGGATCGCAACATTCAAAGTATTTAATTCAGTTTAATCCAAAGATCACGGCATCCAGTATGGTTTTCCGGCCTTGACCCTTACGCACAGAGATTGTTCCAGATTCTCTGAATCTTTGGATGATATTATGCACTGTAGATGATGATAACTTCAAACTCTTTGCAATTTTTCTCTGAGAAACTCCTTTCTGATATTGCTCCACTATTTTTCGCCGCAGCATTGGGGGAATTGGTGATCCTTTGCCCATCTTGACTTCTGAGAATATATATTGACTTCTGAGAATATATATATATATATATATATATATATATATATATATATATTTTTTTTTTTTTTTTTTTTTTGGTGAAAATGACCGATCGTTTCACTAGATAAGACCCTTATTCCTCGTCTGGGATCATGTAGAGCTCTTTGAAGCCGCACTGAAACTGCAATTTGGACCTTCAACCCGTTGTACCCCAGTAATCTATAGAGAAAAATCCTGGAATGTTTTCCTCAAAAACCTTAATTTCTTTTTGACTGAAGAAAGAAAAACATAAACATCTTGGATGACATGGGGGTGAGAAAATTATCAGGAAATTTGAACTCTGAAGTGAACTAATCCTTTTAATTCTTGATGGATAATAATCAGATTTGTTGAATTTTATTCTGAAATACATCAGATTACAGAAGTAAAATGGGATGTGAACTGTGTTTGACTGACTTGAACACCATCTACCTCAGTGGCTCACTCATGTAAACTGACACTAAACCTTGCTGGAACAGATAAAGTGGATTTAAGAGTTTTGGAACACTGATTCGCGGTGATGTCACAGCACATCGCTGCAAGAGCGAGGAGCCATCCATCAGAATCTCAGACGGTTTCAGTCTGAGAAATTCTGCCCTTGTGTGAGTCTTTCCTTGACAGTCTCCTGTCAGCTTTTTAAGGCTAATCTTATGCACTACAGACCATAGAAAATCACAAGGTTTTTGCATGTCATCTTGTCACAGTGGCCCAGAAAAGTAATTAGACACTTAAGTCACACTTTAAAATATATGAAGGTCATTGTATCAGATACAAAATATCCCTGAACACATACACAAATATATGATGCTGGGGCTTTACTCAGAACTAACTTTACTTTTTTGAGCCATATTTGCATGTTCAACTAATATTTTATTTACCATATACTTTTTGTCTTCTTTATTTATGATTTCAAACCTATTAAACATCTTTTTGTGAAATATTTAGCTTGTAAAGTTTCTTTACGATAAATGCTGTTTGCTCTAATGTAAATGAATTTTTTATTTTGCATTAGTGTCCAAATACTTTTTGAAACCACTGTATAGTAAGCCTTAATATTAAGTTTCTCTTTAAGTATAATTAAAACAAAAACAAATGCTCTGTTCCTAAAGATAGTGAACTGTCTATTTAGACAGTATTTTAAAGCATCATAGGGATCATTTAGCTGGCTCATTATGGCCAAATTTAAAGGTGCAATGTGTATATTTTTGCAGCATCTAGCGGCGAGGTTGTGAACTGCAACTAACGGCGCACACCCATCGCACCCCTCCCTTTCGGAGAAGCTATGGTGGCCGTTTGGCTGACACAAGACAAAGATGTCATCATCTGAGACAGCAGAGAGTAGCCTGTGTGAAGCAATGAAGTTTCTTCTTATTTCTAACAAAGAACGGTCTCTGCTTCTAATAAACCAGACGACTACTACTACTACTTTGTGCGTATTCAACGTAGTGATGATGCAAGCTGCCTCTAAAAACACAGACGATTTAGAAGAACAACAACATAGTGACTAAACACGCTCTGTAGCGTGTATGTCCATTTAGGGCTGCTGTAGAAACATACCGGCGCATAATGGCGACTTGACATGGAGGGGGGACCCGCAGTGTATGAGACAGAAATGGCTCATTCTAACAAAAACATAACGGTTCATTGTGTAAGGTCTTTATACACCACTGAAAACAGTTATGTATATTATATTGCATTAGATACTCCTAAATTTGTACATATTGCACCTTTAAGGCATTATTGCACATATCCCTTGTGGTGAAGGCAATAAATAACAGGCAATAAATCAAATTTGGTGGACAAAGCGAGAAAAAATTGATAATAATCATTTAATAAGTTGATAATAAATATATTTATAAATAATAAATAAATAACACAAATAAAAAAAGAATAAAATTTTATGTTTACTTTATTTTGCTATCCTCACTTACATAAATTAACTATAGTGTCCTGCACCCACTAGTAAAAATATATAAAAAATATCTGAATAATTTTTGGTTTGACTGTATATATATAATTCAATGCCTAAGTACATGCCTATGGATGAATTTACTGAGTGAGTTTAGCACTGCTGAAATGAGAACATGCAAGTACCCATGTAATATCTTCTGTACCTTCTCCTGCATTGTAAGCCAGAATGGCTCTGGTTCTCATCTGCTTGCCCTCGGCGGTTTTGCTGGAGCAGGTCTGGGAGCAGGTGGACCATTCAGTCCAGAGACTGAGAGCACAGTCTTTAGGGCAGGGAACCATACAGGGCACAGATGTGGGGTAGACCTCATCCGCACACATCTCCTTCTCCACCTCTGTACCTGAAGCACAAAACATGGTATCATAAATATGGGGTTACAATATATTTCAAATAAGCACCATTCATCTAGTGCCTCCAGTTAATAGCTGACCTTTGCACATTAACAGGTGAAAATGTTTTCTAACATAATAGCTGTAACTATATTGTAGATTTCAGCACGGCTGCAATCTTGTATTGGCGAATCATTTTCCAGAAATAGTTCAATGTTGAACTACCAGGCCAAGTTGTCCAAGTTGAGCTGATGAAAATATTTTCATCCGTGTTGAAACTATACAGGAATTTAAGCTAAATTGTTAAATAGTATTTAAAAATAAATACAGTTTGCCAGGGGGTCTTGACCAATTTCCACTTCCAAATTCATAATTTATGTTATGTGTAAGTGGATTTGACCTCACATGTAACGTGATTTGACCTCACGTTTCATACAGCAGAAGCACAAATAACATGTCAAGCACAAGAAAATCAAATATTAAATTGAACATTAATTAGACTAATACAAATATATTCAATATTAAAATAAAAATATATATTGCAGTATATAATATAATAATGTTGTCACATAATACAGTAAATAAAAACGCCAATGAGAATAATGGGAGATACAAAAAACACATCCAGATGCATTATGATAATGAAAATTTGGGCATAAAATGTACTTAACTGTCATGAAAAGGCAAAATTTGTTAATGTACCTAAAATTAGGCAACATTTTCTTTATGCAAAATATGATTCACTCAGACAAGCTTTTAATGCATTTCAAAACAATCTGTTGTCCCATTTTGAAACCGTGCCATCCTAAAAACAGTAGAAAGCAATCATACAGATGGTTCTGAGGGACAGGCAAAAACAAAACATGTGCAATTGTCAGCGTGTTCATGTTTGGCAGCATTCATTACCACGCACAGGCTCTCTCAAGGGTTCTTATCATATCTTTTACTTTGAGCCAAATATGATGAGTATCAGCTTGGTTTTGGCTTTAGCTCAGTGACACGCTAGGGAGAAAAAACACACCCTTTGCTTGAGCACTGAACCACAAACACGCAATAAATATTTCTATCAAAAGCAGGGACACTCCAAGTTTTCCTTGTAGCAGATAGCGATAGAATATTTACATCGATCTGTGTCAGAACTGTGGCCATTTGTGAGGCAATATTGTACGCGTCACTCTCTGACTGTCGGAGTGAAGCAGATGCCAAGTCTGCCTGTAAAAAACAACTAGCAGATCAATTTTAATCAGTGCATGATGGAATCAATCTGCCACAGCGTGCGGCTACAGAGAGGCAGGTTATGGCAAGACGGGGGGCTTTCGATTGCTCAAGCGGCAGATGCTAGAGAACATTATTGCACATTATTATTTCATAGATGTTATATCACACGGCCACACAGCAGATTCTGAATGACAGTGGTCATGTGACAGTGGGATTTCTTGAAAACAACAGATGGTTCCTTGTCGAGTCTGCGATGGTTCTGTCTTTTTCAGACTCTTCGGCATTTGCTCAATAAACATACCGAGCCTTAATGTGGTAGAATTGCAAAAAATTCCATCTGCAATTACTGGACTCATCCACTGTTATTAACTTCAAACATCCATTATGCTCCTCAGATATTTTTAGTCTGACAACAAAGAAACAAAGGATTTGCAAAACATCAGATTGCTATGAACACTTTAGAGAAAGAAATAATAGATTAGCCAAATTTTAACAGGTTATAAACAATGAGTATTTGAAAGAGACTATTTCTTTGATATCCGCTATTTCAGATAAATCTGCCACATAAAAACAAAATCAAGCTGTAAATGGTCATTTTACACATCAGTCGGACAGTTCTTGGCCACAAAAAAACTGCAAAAATGCTTTGTTAAGACCTCAGACAATTTGACTTGACATGAAAACTAACTATCAAACATTATTTTCCTCCAAATTCATGACCGTTTTCCCAAATCATTTGCACTGTAGTTAAAATGAGCAACAACAAAAACGCAAGAAGCTGTCAACATTTTGAGAACATGGAGTATTTAGCAAAACCAACAAGATGTTTTAGACTTGCGATACAGAGGTGACAACTTGTCAGACTTGTCAGAAGACTGTCAGAACACTGTGACTCTGTGATGATGTTTTATTAACAAAGTTCGGGAGGAACATGTTGAAATTGCCTATCTAATCAGTACGAGAGGAGGCCTATATATACATAGCCAACTGATCTATGTTCCTTGACAGTTTTCTGCATCCCTCCACCACCCCGTCTCCTCACACTCGCCTGGTTACTATACTAACCAGAGATACGTGGGGAGTACTCTGGGTTCGGGCCAAATTCCAAGCTCGGAGCTTCCCCTCGGACAGCACACCAAATATACATACTTTTTACTCTGATTTTTGTAAGTGTGAACTCGTGAACTTGCCTATCAAAACATTTCTCAGTTTGTTTTAGCATTCTGACACAGCAACACTAGCATAACCAATGGCGTGAGTCCATCTGTTTACCCATTATTTCATATGGAGTCTTTATTGTGGTATACACACTTCACCTTTGACTTCGTGCTGTCAGGTGAACAACAAGTAATAAGAGTGATTTAAATTTCACTAACCTTACAAAATAGCATTTTTGAAGTTACTTTTTAAAAAGTACACAGGTACTTCAGGCTTATTTTGGACATGATAACCTCTGGTTCAGTGATCAAAAGAGTCATTCAATCCAATCAAAGAGGAAGTGAGTCATCTGAGCAATTCAGACTCCTGAGACTGATTCAAACTGATTTGCCAATCGGTTCAACCAATCCATTAAAAAGAAGCACACCAATCAAATCAGACAGCACACTGAATTTCACTACGTTAGCTAAAATACCAAACCAAGTGTTTGACCTTTTCTTAGAACAAAAGCCACTTTTTGGAGCCTTTTTTTTTGCATGAATTATCAGTTTGCTGATATAAACTATCATTTAAAAGTTTGGGTCTGTAACATATCTCTCTTTTTACTCTTAATACTTTTCTTGAGCAAGGATGCATAAATTGAAAATCGATCAAGTAAAGACATTTCTAATGTTATACAAATGTCTATTATTTCAAATAAATCCTCAAAAAAAGAATCAAATCTACCAAATACAAATGTATTCACAAAAATATTAAGCAGCTCAAATGTTTTCAACACTGAAAATAATAAGTAATATTACTTGAGCAGCAAATCAGCATATTAGAATGATTTCTGAAGGATCATGTGACACTGAAGACTGGAGTAATGATACTGAAAAATGGTGAGCATTAGAGACTTCTTTCAAAAATCATACCTACCCCAAACCTTTGAAGGGTGTACAGTATATTCCTAAATATTGGTGCAGGAAACACTGATAAGGGTATCTCCTTAGGGTATGCTGTTGTTGAAGAGAATGACAGTTTATGAGCGAGTGCAAGTCTTTTGCCAATCAAATATACAAGTGTCTCTCCAGTCATCTGAGATTATCTTTATTGAGCAGCTGAGCTGGAGGAGGACACGATCACCATTAGCATCGTGTTTACACTCCTCTGCTCTCTGCAGCATTAACCCTGTAAATAGCTCCAGCTGAGAAGGGAAATGTTCCGGACATGCCAGCTGAGAGACTAGATACGGATGCCCTCCTCCAGGATAGAGCTTGAATTCCCACAGGCTAATTACCGGATTCAAAATCAATCCTACTTTTGATTTCCGCCACAGAAGCTGTCTGAACACAAGTGAGAATCTACTGGCGGTATAATCACCTGGCAAGCTTCACGCTAGAGATTATTTTTGCATTTTTGCAATAAGAACCAGTTGCTCCAGTTACAGTTTTCTTAAACTCTATTCATATGGGACTAGTTATACTGTAGTTTCACAGACATATGTATTTGATACGTGACTGAACATATTTCATGATGCATGTATACACATGATGTTCGATTCTTGAACTAATCGTTCAGGAACCAGACGAGCTGGTTCACAGAATCGAACTGAATCGAACTTTGGCTCTGGGTTGATGATATAAGACGCACATCCATTGTAGCACGCATGCTCCTTGTGCAGCACCAAATGAGCCAATAAGCATGTCCAGATGGGTTATTGAACCAAAAAGGGTTTGCAATGAATGAATAAAAAAAGAACAAACACAAAAAGAACTCAATATACAGGAAGAGGATAATAGGAATTAATAGGAGTACCTCAGAAAACTTGACAGTTAGAACCATCACATTTGGTTGCTTTTTGAGTCAGACATGATCGAAAAGCTGACTTTCAACTCTTCCTGTAGATTTGATTTGTTAATTTCGAACTGGTTCTATGGTTTAATAACCCATTTGGACATGCTTATTGGCTAATTCGGTGCTGCACAATGAGTGTGTGTGTTTTGCGTCATCATCAACCCGCAACTAAAGTTCAATTCAGTTTGATTCGTTCATTATTCAATTAACCGGCTGGTTACCAGCTTAAAAGAATGATTTGTTCAAGAATCGAACATCACTACTACAGAGATCCCAATCCCCAATGACAGATATCCTGTGATAATAATTGTAACTCAAATGTTGTTTAGCAAGGTAATCTCGTCTTGATAGCGCTTCAGTAAACCTGGCATTTTGCAAAAGACAACAGTGTTTAATACCTTCATTGTTGACGCAGCGGACCTGTGGAATCTGAGTTCCCTCTCCACAGTCCATGTCGTCTACAGGGATACACTCCTCTAGCTTGACCAGCTGCCAGTTAAAACAGTTGGGATCATCACACGGGATGGCCTCCACCAGGTGAGGACAGTTCCCCTCACCACCCGTGGGGTCATTAGTTATCGTACGTCGTCTGAACTTGAAACCTGCAAATAAACATGATGGAAAAAGTCTATTAAATGCCTCAATGGACACTTTAGTCCATATTTAAAAAAATGTTACTGAATTTGGACAAAATATCAAACTAAGTGGCATCTAATGTCATTTTTTCTGAGACATTCTCCCCGGTTCATCTGAACCAACTCATCCTAAAAAGTGTTTTTTTTGCAGGATATGTGATCTTTCAGTAAATTGATTTTTTAGGGAGGTTCCTACAACACTCTCAGGAATGTATTCAATTCACATTTCAGTCCAAATTTAAAAGGAAAATAAATTATATTTATATTTTGCATAAAGTAAGCCAAACCTCTTTTTATACATTATGACATTTATTACAATTAAGGACCCCCCCACACACACACACACATTCTCATTACTATAAAGCAATAAAAATTCAGTACTGTTCAATATAGAAATACTATATATATATATATATATATATCAGTGTCATATCAGCATTATTTAAAAGTAGTAGAAGTAATTAAATACTTTGTGATTTAATATATATATAAAATCACATTTTTTTAATTTTTTTTTTTTTTTTACTATAAATACATAAGAAATACATATAATATATAAGTAAATGTGGGGCAAATGTGCCTAATTGTCATAAAAAAATATTTAATGTATATATATATTAAATAGTTAATGTAAAATATATTATGGCATTAAAAATTGGCCTGTTATTTAAACTAAGATTTTAAAGTAAAAATAAAACATTACATTTTTAAAACATTAAAACATTTTTTTTTTTTTTTTGGTTTATTGGTTTTGGGTGAAATATTATCTGGACATGTTCCTTTGTGAGATTTACTTAGATTAATAGAGGCAAAGTTAAGTAAATTCAAACTTTAATAGCCATAGATCAATGTGTTTCTTGTTTTTCAGCCAAAGTGACTTTTATCTAAAGTCAAACCAGAATTTATTCAGACACCTTAAACACTTCATTAATAGAGTTTATTCACTATAGTTGGTAATAAATGGTAATAAAATATGACAAGATCTCAGAGTTAAACTGTGTCAGAAAAAAATTATCTTAATTATGTCAGATAACACTTAAGCAAAACATGGTCAGGTCAAAGTGTCTGAATAATTTTTGGTTCCAAATTTGTATCAATTTTACTGGTAGTCCACTGTATGAAGAATTTTTGGGTATAATATATCACAGTTTACTTTATTTTGCTATCCTCACTTACATAAATGAACTATAATGTCCTGCACCCACTAGTAAAAATATATCAAAAATATAAAAAAATGTCTGAATAATTTTTGGTATGACTGTATGTTACACTTTATTTTGATGGTCCACTTTAGACATTCTACTAACTATAAGTAACTTTGCTACTATATGTCAACTAACTCTCATTAGAGTATTAGCAGACTAGTAGACTGTTAGGTGTTAGGGTTCAGGTTAGTAGAATACTGTAAGTTGACATGTAGTTGCAGAGTTACTTAAAGTCAGTAGAATGTGTGTTGGGGAGCATCAAAATAATGTGTTAACACATATAAAGCAGACAGTCTACTAATACTCTAATGAAAGTTAGTTGAAATGGAGTTGCAAAGTTACTTATAGTTGGTAGAATGTCTAAAGTAGACCATCGAAATAAGTGTTATGGTATTGTGAGATTCACATGTTAGCTCTTGTACTAAGGTCTGCCTTTTGTGTTTAGACTCAAGTTCCTCTGTGTGCATTGGGGTATGTACTGTTATAATTGAAATTTTAAGACATTTATGTTGCATGATTGCTGCTGATATTCTGCAATGCCGCATCCTGGGCCAATAATTTAAGATAATGGTGAAATCAAAAGGAAATATTATATCTGAGTCTCCCAGTCAGACGATATTCAACAAAACATAAACTGCAAAATAGCTCTTTAAAAATATTGTGTCTCAGTATTTGACAAGTAAACTCTTTTTCAGTGAATATATTATTGTTTTAGTCATGTTTACCCTTCTTCACAACCCGTTCATCACAATTCTCAAAGGTGCAGGGCCCCCAGGCGCCCCACGGGGACAGTTCACACTCCACAGGGCACGGGATGTGACACAGCTGCGTGGTACTTGGAGACGTTCCCTTGCAAAGCCGGATGTCTATGGGTTGTGATGCTATAATGCAAACACACGCATTAAAACACTGCAATAAGACTCGCACATGGGGACGACACATGGCGGACAATTAGGTTTATGTAACTGCAGGAAACAACAAATGGCCACATTTAACACGCTCCAAAGAATATCCATTCCCAGTTGCATCTTAGCAAAGGAAAAACAGGAGAAAACCAGAATCTCCAAAGATTTTATCATCATTTGAATGCACAAAATTTGTGTTTATTAAATTTTTTGACTAATTTGATCATGTTTCCAGTTATCAACAATTCTAAAAATAAATGATAAAATGAAATAAAATAATTCTGAAAAATAAAATAATAAGACAGGCAAAAATGTTTTTTATTGATGCACTGGTCAATTTAGAGATGTTGGGCTATTTGGCTTTTCACAACTCGTTGTTTCAGACCAGTGGAAGGAAAACATCTAAAACAGACTTAAGCGTTTATTTTTACTGCGCTTTACTATTTTTTTACTTTACTATTCACATCTGTAGATAGCAAAGACAATACATATCTTCAAATGCTGTTTTCTCAAAATGAATTTTTTCTCCTGTACTGAGCCAGAAATCTCCACTTCAGTAGTATTATGTCAACAAAATGAAACAATTTTGAACCTGGCTTTATCCAGTGTTCAGAGTTCTGGTTTGAACATTTATAAAAATGAGTGCACATTTACTTAGTTAGTTCCTTATTTGCATATGTAACACTAATGTAATCAATCCATCATTGAAATATGGTGATATCTATTAGTTATTTTTTTTACCGTATTCACCTTGGATGGATAGATAGATGGATATGTGTATATATGAATCAATCAATCAATCCATGGGTGGAATGTGGTTAAATCTATTAATTTTTAACCCTGTTCACCTGGGATATCACCTGGGATAATCAATGTGAACCAAATCCATAAATCCTGTCTGGTAACAGTGTGAAACTATAAAATCCAAACTCAAAACATAAACAACAGTGATGCATTAATGTTTTAACACGGCTTTATGGGTGACAGGTGACATGACTGCTGCATTGGTATCAAAGCGTGGTAAACTCTTCTCGTGGAGCTCTCACATACTGATATGTGGTGAGTTCTGATCTCTAGAGATTTCCAAAATGAAATGTTCTCCACATGCACAGATTGTGAGCTAAAAAGTACAAGAAGATTGACTGCTCCACAGACCTTCAAAAAAGCAAAAATTGATTGAACTCTGGAAAACGAGCATGGGGAATAACAGTTCACCCCATTCAACTGTTCTAGTGCTGCATGTTCCCGAAATTAATAGAGAGACAGATTTCAGTGTAATGCACCATCATCTAAGTTAGCATAACACTGCACAGGTTGTCCTTGTTTATGTGCCAGATGGTCTAGACCTTCTGCGCAAACTTTCTGTCTAATCAAAGTTTGCGGTCTGTGCCTGCTCTGACAAACACAGGTGGACAGGCTTAGCTTCAAGCATGAGAATGATTTGGTATTCGGTAACTGTTTGAAAATAGATGAAAAACCTGAGGTGGCCTTGCGATTTATTGATACCGTACAAAAGTTTGAGGTTGGCAAGATTAAAAAAAAAAAAAGTTTTTAAAAGAAGTCTCCTATGCAAAGCTGAATTTTCAGCATCATTAGTCCAGTCTTCAGTTTCTTTAGAAATCATTCTAATATGCTGATTTGCTGCTCAAGAAACATTTCTTATTATTATGAATGTTGAAAACATTGTGCTGCTTCCTATTTTTGACACATTTGTAAGAATTCTTTGAATAGAAAGGTCAAAAGAACAGCATACACCGATCAGACATTACATTATGACCACCTTCCTAATATTGTGTCGGTCCCACTTTTGCTGCTAAAACAGCCCTGACCCATCGAGGCATGGACTCCATTAGACCCCTGAAGGTGTGCTGTGGTATCTGACACCAAGATGTTAGCAGCAGATCCTTTAAGTCCTATAAGTTGTGAGGTGGGGCCTCCATGGATCGGACTTGTTTGTTCAGCACATTCCACAGATGCTCGATTAGATTGAGATCTGGGGAATTTGGAAGCCAAGTCAACACCTCAAACTCGTTGTGCTCCTCAAACCATTCCATTTTTGCTTTGTGGCAGGGCGCATTATCCTGTTGAAAGAGACCACAACCATCAGGGAATACCATTTCCATGAAAGGGTATACATAGTCTGCAACAATGCTTAGGTAGGTGGTACGTGTCAAAGTAACATCCACACGGATGGCAGGACCCAAGGTTTCCCAGCAGAACATTGCTCAAAGCATCACACTGCCTCCGCCAGCTTGCCTTCTTCACATCCTGGTGCCATGTGTTCCCCAGTTAAACGATGCACACGTTCCCAGCCATCCACGTGATGTAAAAGAAAACGTGATTTATCAGACCAGGCCACCTTCTTCCATTGCTCCGTGGACTAGTTCTGATGCTCACGTGCCCACTGTTGGCGCTTCCGGCGGTGGACAGGGGTCAGCATGGGCACCCTGACTGGTCTGCGGCTATGCAGCCCCGTACACAACATACTGTGATGCACTGTGTATTCTGACACCTTTCTGTCAGAACCAGCATTAACTTCTTGAGCAATTTGAGCTACAGTAGCTCGTCTGCTGGATCGGACCACACAGGCCAGCATTCGCTCCCTACGTGCATCAGTGGGCTTTGGCCGCCCATGACCCTGTTGCCGGTTCACCACTGTTCCTTCCTTGGACCACTTTTGCACAAATCCTTATGCTTGCCCATTTTTCCTGCTCCTAACACATAAACTTTGAGGACAAAATTCACTTGCTGCCTAATATATCCCACCCACTAACAGGTGCCGTGATGAAGAGATAATCAGTATTATAATCACCTGTCAGTGGTCATAATGTTATGCCTGATCGGTAAATATTTAATATGGAAATGTTTTGTAACATTATAAATATTAATGTCACTTTTGATTAAATTAATGTGTTCTTGCTGAATAAAAGTATTAATTCTTTAAAAATCCCAAACTTTTGAACGGTATTGTACATATCGATATATGCACGATTAGTAAAATAACTGCAGTCTGGCTTCGCCCCATGTTATAAAGGCCATGAAACCTAAGGTAGAATGGTCTAGTTTAAAAGGCCCTATTGCACTTACAAATACAAACAAAACAGAGCGTACAGTAAGGAGCTGTCAGCAGGACAGTCATTGGCAATCAATCTCTGTCACTTGTCTGGTGCCCAGAGGAGAGTGTTGACTACAACACAGGCTGTTGCATCAGTACATACGCTTGTAATGAGCTCTCTATGGACATAAACACTTACAAAAATACAGAAAGTAAACAGACTAAGCAAACAAAATATGTAAACATGCCTCTGGCAAAGAGATTTGATCAAACAAAGACCATCATTTCAGATACAGAAAGGAAAGGAAAAAGACTAAAATAAAATAAATTTTAATTTAATTTATTTTTTTCAACTAAATGTCCATGTACTTCATCTGCGGCATGCTTTTCATAATCACAGTCAATCATTGTGCTTAAGTGTTGGTTATACCTTCAAAACAATATTGGTATATTTACATTCAGTAAAAAGATACCCAAAATATTCTTTTAAAAGTGTTAAATATCTTACCTGATATCTCAAAGGTGATAGACAGGAGAGGAGGGACACTAGGCGTCTGGCCATTTGGAGACTGACCTTCTACAAAACACACAAACACCAACTCTAGCGAACTACTGCTAATAAGCATCATTCAAAGGGCAAATACAAATACTATCACTATGAGCTCTATACTGTGACTATTTACAGAATATGACAGCTCTAAAGGGATAATGCAAGGCATAAGCTGGTTAGCTTTAACTATCCTGAGCTGTGACATCAAATTCAGCAGATAAGGGAAAATATAAGCCCATTCAACCTTTTAAGAGCCCTCGAAAAAATACAATACAAATAAAATGATATCCATTTAATTACAATGCACGGCCACTTTTGAATAATCATCAAAAAATATACTTTTTATCAGCATTAAGGCATGGTTATTCTCAGGGGTTGCATTAGAAATAAAGATTTTCTGTCATTTGGATGGACTAGGTTGTAAATTTTCCATCATGCTCTACGCTTATCTGTCAGTAGAATATTAAAAACTCTTGTTTCTCTCCTTAAATCTTCACTCACACCTCTCTGTCGATTTTTACCTTTTTTCTCTCTTTTTTTTATGTAATGCAATCGACCAGACAACTTATTTTTATATCTGTCAAAACAACAGAAAGCATTGTCTATTATCCGTCAACTCCGGTTATGCCATTTACCAGAAGTGCCAAGCAGTCCATGCCAAACCTTTTGGTTTCTGTCACATTTGGTTGAGTTCCCTTATAAAACAGGCATTTTTTCAAAGTAGTCTCCAAATCCAATCAAATGTCATGGCAATTTATTCAGGGTACTAAGGCATCGCCTCCACTGACTTTCATTCAGACAGTAATGTGATAATGTGAGTTATAAGCCGGTTAGCTTTTACTTGTGCCCAAATCTCAGACAGGATTCCTCCTACACTCTCAAAAATCAAGCTTCTTCAGTGGATTTTTGTAGCACCTAGCAAGGAATTCTCTTCTCATCAAGAACTATTTTCATTTTCTGCATTATATGGAACTCAAGGATTCTCTTATGACATTATATTAAACTTAAATATTCTCCTATAGCATCATATAGCACTTAAAACTGATTATACTGTGAAATCAAATGGAACTTATTAAGATTCTCTTATGAAGATTATTAAGATTCATTTACAGCATCATAAGGAACTTACAGCTATTATCTTATAGCTTCATATGGATCTTATAAAGATTCTCTTATGGAATCAAATGGAACTTATAAAGATTTACTAATGGCATAAAATAAAGCTTAAAGTATAATGATTCAAATGGAACTTATAAAGATTCAAATGAAACTTATAAAGACATGCCATCATATGGAACGTACAGTATAAATATTCTGTTATAGAATCAAATGGAACTTATAAAGATTCGCTTACGGCATCAAATGAAACATATAAAGATTCTCTTAGGGATTCAACTAGAACTTTAAAAGATTTATGTATGGCATCATATGAAAATTATAAAGATTTTCTTATGGAACCAAAAGGGACATAATTATTCTCTTTTGGAATCAGATTGAAGTAATAAACAGTCACTTGTGGCATCATATGAATCTTATAAAGATTCTCTTATGGTTTTAAATGGAACTGATAAAGATTCTAATATAGAATCAAATGGAACTTATAAATATTTGCTTATGGTATCAAATGAAACTTTTAAGGGTTCCTTTATGAAATCAAATTGTAAGAAAATTATCCTATGTCATTCACTTTAAAATCCTTTTGGAAACTCTTGATTTTAAGACAGTGAGGCCACCTGTGGGAAATAACGTTCTGTTCGTGCTATGAGTGCAATGTTATATTCTTAGAAGAAAATGTAAATGAGCATCACTTCCAGATAGATTTGATGAAGGTTTCATCACATCAAAGAATCTTGAAGCTGACAACATCCTCCCAGGGAGAGAACATCATGACTCCATCAGTTGACTAACGCTCCAGCACATTTCCCCTTCAACTTTCTGCACCGTCTGCGTTCATGTATCTGCTGTCAACGGTGCAGATTACCCCCCAGTGAAGTGAGGCATCTCCTGCACCACGCTGATAAGGACACAGATTTCCCACCATACGCAGCTCCACCAGTGGCCTGTTTTAATAGTGGTTCTTTAACCAGAGCTTTTCATGCAGTCAGCGCTCATCTGCTCTAATATGCGAGGACATGTGCGTTACGATAAGTTTCAATGTGCTCACCATACAGTTCTGAGCATCAAAAGAGCGAGCAGGAGGGAGAGAGATAAAAAAGGTATTTTCTATGAAGATAGGTGGGCCACTAATCAAGTGATGGTGTGTGTGTGTGGAGCATGCAAAGAAATGCTGATGCAATACATACAACAGAGTAAGAGATTTACAAGCATATGTGCATGTGGGTGACGGACAGAGAAGGCAGGGAAAGAAAAAGAACATAAGAGATAGATCCACGTACTGTATTCTAGTATTTACACTGTTTTTTAGTGGTATAAACATTTATGCAAAGCAACAAATAAATCACAAAATTCCATGTTTTTATAGTAATTTTACTAGTGACCTATTTTTTGGAGGACGGATGGAAGGTAGGAATGAAAGAAGGAAGGACGGAACGAAGGAAGGAACAAAGGAAGGCAGGCAGGCAGGAAGGAAGGAAATCAATGGATGAAGGCAGGGAAAGTGAAAGAACATATGAGATAGATCCATGTACTGTATTATAGTAATTACATTGTTCTTAGAGGTTAGACAAACATTTTTGCAAAGCAACATGTAAATTACAAAATTTTTTGTTTTTATAGTAAATTTACTAGTGACCTATTTTTTGGAGGAAGGAAGGAAGGAAGGAAAGAAAAACTGCTAGGAAGGAAGGAGGAAAGAAGAAAGGAAGGAAGGTAGGAAGGAAAGACGGTGGAGGAAAGGAGGAAAGAAGAAAGGAAGGAAGTAAAGACAGTGGAAAGGAAGGAAGGAAAGATGGTACGAAGGAAGAAAGAAAGAAAGAAAGAAAGAAAGAACGAAAGAAAGAAAGAAAGAAAGAAAGAAAGAAAGAAAGAAAGAAAGAAAGAAAGAAAGAAAGAAAGAAAGGAAGGAAAGATGGTAAGAAGGAAGGAAGGACAGAAGGAAGGAAAGATGAAATGATGGAAGGAAGGAAAGATGAAATGAAGAAAGAAAGAAAGAAAGAAAGAAAGAAAGAAAGAAAGAAAGAAAGAAAGAAAGAAAGAAAGAAAGAAAGAAAGAAAGAAAGAAAGAAAGGAAAGACGGTGAAAAGGAAGGAAGGAAGGAAAGATGGTACGAAGGAAAGAAGAAAGAAAGGAAGGTGGGAAGGATGGAAGGAAGGAAGGTAGGAAGGAAGGAAGGAAAGATGTAAGAAGGAAGGAAGGACAGAAGGAAGGAAAGATGAAATGAAGTAAGAAAGAAAGAAAGAAAGAAAGAAAGAAAGAAAGAAAGAAAGAAAGAAAGAAAGGAAAGACGGTAAAAAGGAAGGAAGGAAAGATGGTACGAAGGAAAGAAGAAAGAAAGGAAGGTGGGAAGGATGGAAGGAAGGAAGGAAGGAAGGAAGGAAGGAAAGATGGTAAGAAGGAAGGAAGGAAAGAAAGAAAGAAAGAAAGAAAGAAAGAAAGAAAGAAAGAAAGAAAGAAAGAAAGAAAGAAAGAAAGAAAGAAAGAAAGAAAGAAAGAAAGGTGGGAAGGAAGGAAGGAAGGAAGGAAGGAAGGAAAGATGGTACGAAGGAAAGAAGAAAGAAAGGAAGGTGGGAAGGAAGGAAGGAAGGAAGGAAAGATGGTAGGAAGGAAGGACAGAAGGAAGGAAAGATGAAATGAAGAAAGAAAGAAAGAAAGAAAGAAAGAAAGAAAGAAAGAAAGAAAGAAAGAAAGGAAAGACGGTGGAAAGGAAGGAAGGAAAGATGGTACGAAGGAAGGAAGAAAAAAAGGAAGGTGGGAAGGAAGGAAAGATGTAAGAAGGAAGGAAGGACAGAAGGAAGGAAAGATGAAATGAAGAAAGAAAGAAAGAAAGAAAGAAAGAAAAAAAAAGAAAGAAAGGATGGATGGTTGAAAGAAAGAAAGAAAGAAAGAAAGAAAGGATGGATGGTTGGAAGATATATATATATATTTTTTTTTTTTGTGCAAAGCAAAATATAAATCACAAAATGTAATGTTATTATAGTAGATGTTTTGCTAGTGACCAATTTTTGGATGAATCAATCAATCAATCAATATTATTATTATTATTATTTATCACAGCTCAGGATAGTCAGTCTTCACGGTTTTCACGGTTTGGGACTGAACACATTCTTGTTGTACTATCAGCCAATCACAGATTAGTTCAGGTGACTGGCTAAAAAAAAAAAAAAACCCTTTTGTATGTCTGTGAGTAAAAATGGCATACTTGTGAAATTTTACACTGTCAAATAGAAGCCTGTACCTTGTTTGTCTTTGTTGTTATTGATGTAACTGAGAAGTTCTGCATTGGCCTGGACGCAGTACACCTCCCTGCTCTGCACACCTCCACCACACAGTCCAGTCTGATTCCCACGCCGCCGGTCCTGCTGGCTGAGGAGCACGTCAACACGACATTCACTCCATTCTGTGGTCCTCCAGGCATAACTAAAATTAACATGAAACACATTAGACAGGCTATTATGTCCTAAATCTGTGCTTTGGGTCACACATACTGTAGCTGTAATAAATCTTCACCAAAAAAAAAAAACACAAAAAAGAAGCAACATTCATACATTTGGGTTATGCGTCACTGTCATGTACTGCAGCAAGAGACATTACAAATGATAAACAAAGAGCCTCCAAACAAATGGTTGAATGCTTAAAAAAATGGATCTTGGAAGAATTTGATAAGACTTGCAGCAGTGTTAGGTAAAGTAAACTCTTTACTTAAATTTTAGCAGTTAAGTTCATTTTCAGTAATTGAAATAAAACAGAAATAAAATATAAATATCAGAAAAAATCAAATTCAGGAATTTAACTGGAATATAAAAGCATTTGGAAAGGCACACAACAATTGAAATATAAACATACAGTATTATACTATAACTAGGCTCTTTCATAATCTGAGAAGCAGAAGACTTCAGAATCTCAGTTCGACCTCCATTTAATACTATTGCTGTCTTGGAGAAAAAAAAAAAACAGATGTCATTTGTGGTTTCTCTTTCCTACTTTCGTAATAGTGCGAAACAGAACTGCGAAACATTATCTTTTCGAGGTACCTATTCACAATACGTGGGAGACTCAGAAAGCGCTGTGTGTCCTGTGACGATGCGCCAGTGTGGGCCATCTGTGAGAGAACGAGATTAGAGCAGCGTCACTGAGCTCTTAAGATCACTTCCATTTGTCAGTACATTTCTCTTGGCTCTGGACCACAGACCAGCCCGATCCATCTCACCCCGTTTCCATATGCTCATGTGCTGACTCTCACTGGCACCGCCGCTCACGCAGAGCAGGGGTCAACCGCCTCCCGACAGGGCCTCCTGCTCCACGCCAGCGTTTCTCCATGAAAGCATTACAGTTGGCCATGCTGAGAAGTGACTGCTGTTTTTAGTGCTTGTTTCATGTACATGCCCGTAGGATAGGAAAATCCCACGAGATCTATTTAATATCTCAATTGCGTCTCCTTGATGGCAAAGATTAAATTGATAGCGAATTAGCTTAAAATAATATTTTTCAGTTACACAATTCTCTTGCCTCTAGAGGACTGTGCTCAGATTTGCCAAGATGCCAAAGTCAAAGATTTTAATGTGAGCTCAAACATTTCTCATCAAATTCTATCAGACCAAATGATCTGCGCTTCTATTCACATTCATTCTCAACCCAAGCTCTTTGGAGAAAAAAATTTGCCTGTGGCGACATTTGTGCATAATGATGTTATGGGCGAATTCCAATTGGAAGTGAGCATCCCTATGCCCTAGTCACTCCAACGGGAAGAGCACTTGAAGTGGGGACTTTGGAGGGAGCAGGGCACTTGCGTGTCATAATGGAGCAATGAAAGGCAACGTAATTTCCTCATTATCTTCAACTGAAATGTTACCATGACAATGCAGTGTGGCGTCCATCACATCATTAGATGTGCTTTCGCATTATATATGCGTGTGTGAATGCATTCCTCTGCTCTCAGTTTTAAAACTTGCCGTCTCTTCTTTGGACGCTGCATGTTGTTATTCAATGCCCGGCCAAAAAAAAAAAAGTCTGTTTGGATTTTAATAGGCAAGTACTTAAGAGTCTATGGATGGATCATTATTACAGTAATTATTATTTTTCTAGCATGTTATATGTTTGGCAGCGGTTCTTTTAACCCTTAAAGATGGAGTGTGTAGCTTTTCATTTCTTAAACAACCATGTATTAAGACGTATCATGGCCATATGATATGGGATATGCTGGAGGAGACTTTACAGAGTGCTCACCTCTTGCATTGTCAATACAAGATCTTGACCAAAAAAATGATGCAACTCTCGATGGAAATAAATATTATGATGTTATTTTCATCAAGAGGTGCAATCATTTGTTACTACTCTGATTTCTCCGAAAGAGAAACATCTTGAAACTTCAATGACAGGCTTACTAGGAACCACATTAAATATTTTAAGCTATGAAATAGCAACTCTAGCAACAATGTTTCCTTTGGGTTGACACATAATGAGATATGACAAGATGACATCAATTTGTTGCCGTATATCACATCATATCATCACTCCAATGATGTGATGCATTTTCACAGACACAAAACCATCTAAATGAAAACCTTTGATCCCAAGCAGTGATAGGAGAGCACACTGATGCTGGCTGTCATGTCTAAATAAGAAAGTGTTATATCCGCAGTTCAAAAGCACTCATACTGACTGTTGCATACAGATATCACAGGATCAACAATATGGATTTTTTTCCAGCTGACCCTGTTGAGCCAGTAGTACTAGCAGAGTTTTACATGTCCTGCCAACGTTTTTACTGGCCACGCAGAAATAACGAATAACAAAATAGTTAGTCGACTAACTGCTTTTGCTGGAGACTGCATGCATATGCAAAGATGGACAGGTGCAAAACATTATACACTGACAGCTATTATTGTAAATCCATTGAATTATGCATTGTCAACGGTCTGTACTGAAAACTGATGAGAAAAAATTGTATGAGATCTATACTATCATATCTTACAGAATACAGTAACATCGCTCAATTATGTATATACACTATCGTTCAAAAGTTTGGGGTTAGTAAGATTTTTAAAATGATGTATACCGAGAACAGGACTGTAAAATAAGTGCTACCGAGAACACAGTACTAGCATGTCCGTGGTACTTACGCAGCACAGGGCGGCACCCCGTTTCCTTCAGGTTCACAGGTCTGACTTTCTTCCAGGTTGGGGCACTCGGACCCTCCTCCAGTAGGAAGCCGTACCAGCTGTCTGCTGCGGGAGCGTGTGCCCTGAGGAACGCTGGGGTCCGAGCAGGTCTTGGTGCAGGAGCCCCACATGCTCCATTCACTGACCACACAGTCTTTAGGCATTAGGCAGGACTGGTAAGTCTCCGGAAGACTCCAGTGAGGACACTGGCTGATACAGGACAGAGGGGTAGAAAGACTGGTCAGTCAAAATGACAAGATAATAATTATTTTACAGTTAAGAAGTACACATTTCAATAGAATTTCTACTCAAATTAGAGAATTATACCAAATAAATGACAAAAATATAATATATATTATAATATTACAATATATAATATATTTATTAATTTTTGATTTAATAATAAAATACGTTAGATTTAAAAAAATACATAACAAATAATATATTATTAATATTAATATGATTGATAGATAAATAAATATGATCAATAATTACTTTATTATTTTTCATGCTATTTACTGAAACAACATTGAAATGTCTGGGGCATAAAATAAAAAAAATAAAAAAATAAGAATAAGAATAAAATTAAAATAAAATAAAATTAAAATAAAATAAAATAAAATAAAATAAAATAAAATAAAATAAAATAAAATAAAATAAAATAAAATAAAATAAAATAATAAAATAAAATAAAATAAAATAAAATAAAATAAAATAAAATAAAATAATAGTTCAGGGGTTCAGCCGACAAATAAAAAGCCTGATATCATCACTGTACTATAGTACCAAAACAGCACTTTATCTTTGAATACTTTAATAACATGTTTTTGTTAACTTAACTAAACTCAGTTTGCAGCTTTTGTATCTTCCAGTGGCCTGTAACTTAATGCTGAGCAGTGTAAATGCAGCAATTTCTCCTGGTCTCTTATTTTCTCAGTAAGCAATGCAGCTGACGAGCTATTACAGCTAATTACAGGCTGCTTCCTTTCCAGCGTAGCTTCATTTAGCAACCGCTCATTTAGGTGCCGCGGCTGCCAAACTCACCTCAGGGCAGCACGGACTCTTAAACACATAAACTTCAAAGCTGGCACTGTTTTCCACCCACTTTAAACCCAGATTAAGATGTCTCGGAATCATTTAAATATCTGGCAACATAATGACACCATATTGCAGCACAATAACTTCCTGAGGTATAAAACCGATAGTAGCCGTAGGTAAAATGTATTTGGCAGAAATGGAGAGTATGCCAGTCTGTGGCTGCAATAGCGATTGTGTGCTATAAAATAAACACAGCTACTGTCAAAATTTTGACTAGGGTTGGGCAAAAATTAACTAATAATTAATTAACAAGGAAGAATGATAGTTAATAAGTTTAATCTCTATTCACCAATACAACAATAATGCCTAAAATTATGGAAGCTTGTTTTTGCCACTAAATAAAAAATTAAAAAAGGTAATTGTGACTTTTTTCCCCAGAATTGCAAGATTTAAACTCACAATTGTGAGTTATAAAGTCAGAATTGTGAGATATAAAGTCAGAGTTACGTGATAAAAACGTAATTGCATCTTATAAAGTTAAAAAGTTCTGACTTTATTCTCACAATTGCGAGTTATAAAGTTAGAACTGTGAGATATAAACTCGCAATTCTGACTTTTTTCCTCAGAATTCCGAGTTTATATCTCACAATTATGAACTTATATCACACAATTCTGACATTATAACACACAATTATAACTTTATAACATGTGATTCTGACCATATGACTTTATATCACGCAATTCTGACTTTATAACATGCAATTCTGACTTTATATCACGCAATTCTGACTTTATATCACGCAATTCTGACTTTATGATTTTATATCAAGCAATTCTGACTTTCTATCACGCAATTCTGACTTTATATCACAATTCTGACATTATAACACGCAATTCTGACTTTATAACATGCAATTCTGAGTTTATGACTTTATATCACGCAATTCTGACTTTATATCACAATTCTGACTTCATATCACGCAATTCTGACTTTATATCACAATTCTGACTTCACATCACGCAATTCTGACTTTATATCACACAATTCTGACATTATAACACGCAATTCTGACATTATAACACGCAATTCTGACTTTATAACTCGCAATTGTGAGTTTATATCTCGTAATTCTAAAGAAAAAGTCAGAATTGTGAGATAAAAAGTCACAATTACCTTTTTTATTCTTTAGTTCATGGCGAAAACAAGCTTCCATATGAAATAAACAGCCTAAATAGGTTGATAAAATATAGTTATATTTTACAACTTTTAATTGTTATAATATAAGAAATACAGCACACAGAGAATTTTGATCTCAGAATATTTTTGAGTAATGATGCAAATGAGTCACTGAATCAGTCTCGAATCAACTCTGAAATTGACAGTTTGAACTGATGAACGGAAATGAATCAAACACCACCATGTCTGCTAAAGAAGTTCAAATTAATAAAGCTTGCAAACTATTTTATCTACATAAATGTATAACAAGATATTCAACAAGAAAAAAAGGGCTGTATTTGAGTTTTCTTAAGCGTCAAATTGGTATCAATCAAACTGTGTTGATCTGCTAAAATGCATTGCTACACTTCCTAATATTACTAACATGCATTGTTTATAAACACGGTAGCACATTATTGGTGAGCTGTTGTTTATAGCTTGTTGATGGAATGAGGACACCATCATTTCCATTTAAATGAGAATGATGTTTCTCCTTTAATGTAAGAATAACTCAATTGTGGGAATACAGGAGAACCTCAGTGCAGCAGCAGGAGTATTATGAAGAGGTCCATCAAATCCTAAATAAAATTTGCAGGAAATTCTAAATTGAACAATGTGAGTGTACACATAACATTTTGGCAACATTGAGCAAAGGTATATGATGTACAGTCTTAGAGTGTTTGTGTAAAGTCACACACACAAAGAGCTAGTACAACACATGAGATGTATTGCAAGATATTACACCAAGAACGGTTGGGTTTACTATACTGACAAAAGCAATGTAATGAATTGCTTTATCCTCGATGTTGGCTATTCAGTTGTTTCCGTAAACTTAACATTATCTGGAGAAACCTCAGGCTGGAACACTCTGAATGTTTTTCTTTCAACTCTTCCCATGTTTCTGAGCTTGAACAAATATCAAAGGCCAAACACTGTACGCCTGAGATACACAACCTATAAGGCTGCACCAAAACTTTTTAAATAACTACAAAACTCTTGAACATTTAATACTCGGTTGAAAGTGCTGGCATAGACTCCTGCCGTGTCACACAATCTGCTGCTGGGGAATATACAGTTGTCATTTCCACAGTTGAAAATAGACATCAAGCGTGGGAGTGCTTTGACAGCACAGCGGAGACCCAGACGAGTCACGCAGCCGTCATCCTCTTACTGTCAGCGGCTGACGGAGTGCAGAAATACGCCGGAATCCCGAGTTTTAGGACTCATTTAACTGCTATTAGCCTGAGAACTATTAGCACTACAACAAAAGAGATGTAGCACAAGAGAAAGTGATGCGTAATGGATTCCCTTTTCACGTAGACATAAAAATGACCTGTGTTTGTTTAATATTAATGGACATGCTGTAGATTGAGAAAAAGCCTCAAGCATAATATAAGCACGTAAGTTGCTTATAAGAATCGACCACCCTTATTAGACACCATATAAAAATTGATGTCAGGGTCAATGAAATAAGAGTGTGTCCATGGAAAACTAAATTGTGGTGTAACCATCAAGTAATATTTTCTAACACCTTGGATACATTCGAATATGAAAATATCTATAATACAAATATCTATTCAAATCTAATCAAACAATTATCGATTTTTATTTTTTTTTAATATTTAGAAAAAAAAATTATATTAATTATTATCAAATTAATTATATTTAGTTGCACCACAAGACATTTTACAACATGAACTAAAGTTGCGTAAGCTTAAAATGTGATTGTATTAAGCTGAACTTAATATGATTGAGTTGCAGCAGATTTCTAATTCCCAGCATGCTTTGTGTCAGACTGTATACGGAAAATAAATGTTGCAATTAAGTGTTATTTTGTGTGTTTTTGCACAAGATTAACATAGGGAGACATGAGTTAGTGTTTAATGTTGTGTTATGTTGGGATTTAGAGAGGGTTCTGTTATGTTAGTTTTGTAGGGTTACCATTGTGGTGAATAGTAGAGCCTGTGGTTAGGTTGAGGATGGGCTGCAAAACTTTTAAGACCATATATACTGTATGTTGTTTGATTATATACATGCAAGTATATAATGATAGTCTCTTTGATAGTTATAATAGCATGTGTTATTTGCTATCTATCATTAAACCATGAAGATCTAAATGTGATGTTATGTAAATAAACTGTATGTAATTGACATTATGATGAGTAGGGCGAAGCTGAGAACTGTGGGAGTGAAGGGTGACGTGATTGTTAATGAGACACACCTGTGCACCACACTAGCCTTGCTCCTCCTCCATGGCTCTCGGCCCCACCCACTTGTTACAAACATTTTAAGTAACAAAATAAGTTAGTTTACTTAAATGTTTTTAGTATTCTGAACTTATTGAGTTTGACAGTGCTCCTGTTTTGTCATCATTTTGTGCCAATATTAGGTTTTGCTTAGTCTTATGTAATGTTATTACTTTGAATTTGATTAACTTAAACCATTATGGCAATCGGTTTCCTCAAACCACTTATGTAACGATATAGTTGTTAAGACTTAGTTAGATTTGTTACCTGAAACTGAATGATTAAAATAAACTTAAAATTTGTAAGTTGAGTTTACTAAGTGACTAAACCAAGACTAAAATAGAAGTGAATTTAACTTTAATGTATATGAGTTCACAGTACTCATACTTTGGCTTTAAAACTTAAATGGTTTACGGCAATCGGTTTCCTCAAATGCTTTCAGTTACTGTAACATATCACATTTTACAGTGTATAATTCATATTAACAATGCTATTTATTAATTCATAAATATCACTAAGATTTGGGGGAGTCCCACCATGAGACATTTTACAACCTGAACTAATGAAAAGAAAATATCAAAATGAATATAAATCATTCAGAAATTAAAAACATGCTCATCATAAAAGAATCATTGTACAAATTAAACATTACATGTTTTTTTTAATAAATTAATATTAATGTTGTTCAATTAATTATTTATTAATTATATTATATTAACTTTATTTATTTATTATATTATTTATAAGTTTTTGAGGAGTTACACCACAATATATTTACAATCTGAAAGAATCAATTAAATATATATACAATATATAAAAAATTCAGTAATTCAATCAAAAAAATTCACCAAAAGTCATTCAGTGTACGAATTGCATTATGATTTTACCAATAAATAGGGCATAAAATATCATAAAGTTGTTGACCCATGAGCAAAAAGTGAGGCAGTTAAGTTTACTGCGTTCCCTGACTGCATTCACTTAACTCTTATATACCAAATAGTCAGTTTTTCAGACAAATGTTTTAATATATATATATATATATATATATATATATATATAAATATGGGTCGTTGTCAAAAGGTTTTTAAAAGTGTAAAAAAAAAACGGAGATAATGGAGATAAAATTAATTTTGAAGTTTTATTAAGTGTTAACAATGAGATTATGTGGTTTTTATAATCAATTAACAGCTTTTGTAATTTTTTACAAGATGGACAAAATTTTTCACCAAAAAAGTCATTTGGTTTAACCAAAATTTCGTTTTTACAGAATGAGAATTTTGGTTATACCGAATGACGATATTTTCAAACAATGCTAACAAGCTGATATCTAGCTAGCTAGCTAGTTAACTTGCTAAAGGACAATCAAACATTTTATATTTAGTACAAGTTTTTAAAATATTACAACATTTTCCATGTTTTATAACGGTTGTACTGAATGACCTGATGTTTCGGGACATGTGTATGAGCAAGTTAAAACATTAATTTTTCAAATAGTTAAGATAGAGTTATTTACTTTGCTTCATGACCATGTGGTCCTTTGCAGGTGTCTGAATGATGTCACATCCTGTCACATGATACTGACCGCATGACTTGATCCAAAATGGTCCCTTTATATTGGTTACTCCGAATGACATCAATGAAATTCATTTTTCCAGACATTCTTTCTATATAACATATAATTTTAATACCATTTTGCACTATGTTAATATATGATGTTATAAAATCATGTCAGAATAATACATTTATTACATTTTAAGATATTTTAATCACAAATGAAATGGCTGTATTGGCCTTTGGATGGTTAAACCAAATGACCTTTTGATACTTCAAAATCTTTAAAATACTTTTATATGTAGCAAAATATCATTAAAACCTTTGGGATTCAATAAAAGAGATCTAGTTGTACTACCTTACATACTTTGGATGTCATATCTTTGTTTTTTTTATTATTATTAAGGCCTTTGGACAAAAAAAATAAAAAAATACCCATCACGTCATTGACCCATATATAGAAAAATATATATTAAAAAAATTGGGTTACTTGGTAATTTCCATACTTTACGATTATATGGTACTGAACAGATTGCACTTCAATCCCACACAACCTCATTTTCAATTGTCAATGTCAAAATAAGTCTACTAGAAAAGTCACTAACCTGAGTGATACCGTACTTCCGTTTCGATGTACACAAACCACTTGCCGAAACTGGTAGCCTACTTCAATATTCCAGAGGTCGTCCACTAGTCGATTCAGCCTGTTGCGGTTCCTTTTGTTCTTGATAAGCTCACGCATCTCTGGGTCTCTGTTTCCTTTCCTCTCTTTGCCTTTCCGCCGCCGGGCTTGGCGTACAGTGCGTGCAGGGGCGGCAGAGGAGGTCGGCTCCGGTGGTGGTGGTGGTAAAGAAGGCAGCTTGCACTCGCTCCAGCCACCCACTCTCAGATTGAACACTGTCTCTCTGCCCTCGCAGGCCCTCGGTGCACACGTCTGGAACTCCGTCAGATTGGGGCAAGGAAGCCCACCGAAAAGTGGTGGCGCCACTACAGAGCGGACACGGTTCTGCAGGCCCAGCCCGCAGGTCTTGGAGCACGTGGTCCAGGGGGTGAACTCGGTCACCACACAGTCTTGAGGGCAGGGGATGAGACAGGCCTGTTCCTGCCGGGGTTTGGGCTCAAAGTACTCACAGATGGCGTCGTCGGCTGCTGAGCCATCCGCCCTGAGCGCACAGTTCACCTCCCGCGTCTGGATGCCCTCTTCGCCCTGCAGGCAAACACCTGTGCGGCCAGTCCGCAGTGATATGGGGACGCACTGGTTCCACGCGCCTAGTCGCCAGTCGTACAGGTCCTTGTGCCAGTCGCAGACGCGGAAACAGCTCTGCTGGTTGGCTGGCCGTGTGGACTGAAGGCAGTTTGTGTGAAGGGTCGTCCAGCCTTCCACATGAGCGCACCACACCGCTCGACTCTGACTCCCACCTAGACCACACTCGCTGCCCATACATCTTCCCCATGGACCTGAGAAAAACACCATATGAATTAGTGGAACTTATAAAGCAAATGCAACATAATTATGCAGACTCATAATATATCTTTAAAGTCCCCCTGTAGTCAATCATTTTATCCCTTAAATATCATCTTTGATCACCAAAATGACATTTTTAAAAGTTTTTTTTCCTTGAAAAAAAAAAATTCTTCATGCCTTCATGATTTAAAATAGCTTGAATGTAACTCTAGACCCTTGCCTCATTTAGTATACGCAGTTCTATGAATATGCAAATTAGCCCCACTCACACCAGTTCAGAGATCCACTCATTGACGTTATTGGTCACAAGGTAGTTTGTGACATCAGAAACACCATCAATTTCAAACAGCATTTTTGAAACTGTCTATAGATCACTGCAGTTTTAAGGAGAAAATACTCAGCAATGGTGTTGACTTATGAATTTGCACATGTTTGTCTTAAAGTACATTGAAAACACAACATATAAACAACATTAAAAGCTTGATTTTCACCACAGGGGGTCTTTAAGATTATGCCATAAGGCACTGTGAAGTTGATTTTATATATTCTGTATTATTGTAAATTCTTATTGTAATTTCTGTAATTTATAAATTATTAATGTAAATTCTGTATTTATTTATTTTTTATGTTTTTGAAAGAAGTTTCAGCTACACTTTATTTTAAGGTGATGTAATTACATTGTACTTACTATGTCACCTTAAAATAAAGTGTTACTGAAGCTTCTTCTGCTCACCAAGGCTGCATTTATTAGATCAAAAATACAGTAAAAACAGAAATATTGTGAAATATTATAATTTAGAAGAACTGTTTTCTGTTTGAATATATTTTAAAATGTAATATATTCCTGTAATGCAAAGCTAAATTTTCAGCATCATTACTCCAGTCTTCAGTGTCACATGATCCTTCAGAAATCATTCTAATATGCTGATTTGCTGCTCAAGAAACATTACATATTATTAGTATTGAAAACAGTTGCTTAATACTTTTTGTGGAAATCATTATACATTTCTTTCAGGATTTGTTCTATTTTTATTTATTCATTCACTTCAATACGCCTGTTTACATAAGTAAAAGTATTAGGGCGGCAACTAACGATTATTTTGATAATCGATTGGTTGGTTGATTATTTCTTGGATTAAACAGATAAAAAGGCAAATCTTCTTTATTTTATTTTATTGACAAAACACTATTCCACATCCTAATGCTACCCTTCAAACAAACGTGCCAAATGAATGCTATGTAAACATATATAGTGAATATATCTATCTATGCTATATGCAAAAGAGCTATAGAGCAAAAACAAAGTTTAAATACCTACATTAAAAATGAAGATAATAATAAAGAAAAACAAAAGCACAAACTCGTTAACAGATAAGAGGAACACATTCACCCTGGACACAGTAACCTGTTGTCATGTTGTTATCCTGTAAATGTAAGAAACGTCTTACATTTATATTCAATTACACGCAGTTATCCCTTTACAGTTACCACTTTCATAAAATACTTGAAAAACATGTTGACTTTTAAATCTAAATTTACAGGCATTTCAGCAAAAGGGATATTTTTGCGCTAATTATTAATTGTCTCCCTCTCTAATGTGTCCCGTCTTGTTTGATTTTAAGTCTGTAGTTTAACACAGACTGTCAGGACGAGCCTTCATGCAAAATGGAATTTGTAACACTTACAGATAAGGATATACCAGTAAAATGAACGTTTTGCGCTGAGGAAACATATCACACACTAAACAGCCCACACATCTGTCAAATCACGCCTGACAGACAGGACAAGCCATGTCAAACAGTACACTAATGCATTAGCTTGAAGCTTAAAGTAAGAATTCTCATGTTTTGGGCAGCTTGGATCACGTACCTTTCCCACAGCAGCTCATTCCGTTTCCTTCACTATTTTTAAATGCATTTTGTCCATAGAAATGCGTTATTCAGTGCTGTAATTTGACGCGACTGGCGGAAGTTTTCCGTGCACGGTGGGCAGACGCGACTAATCGACAATGACATTCGTTGTCACCGATTTTCATTATTATTAGAGATTTTTTCGATTAGTTGTTGCAGCCCTAAAAAGTATACATTAAAATAGATAGATTAATTAAAAAAAATCTATATTTATGTGTTATAGTTTTTATGCTTATTAGACTGCCACTTTGTTAGCTTAGCAACATGCTAACACCAAACTATGTAGCTGTCTGAAATCACATACTGTTGAGTAGGTACTACATTTGAATTTACTTCTTGACCGTTGAAAAAATATGTTCTATATAGTACAAATACGTGTAGTATGAATGAATTCGGACATACTACATCCGCCATGTTGTTACTGTCACATGACCTACCAGCGTCAGTTACGTCACTTGAACTCCATTTACAAATCCTCTCCCGTGGCCTCATGGGATAGTAAAGTGTCCATCGTATGCGCACTTCAGAATCTCGCCGGAAGTAGTAAGTCATCCAAGTACATTCGCCTAATGTTTTTTGAATACTATGAATTGAATACTATGAATTTGGACATACTACTCTGTTCACATACTGTTTTTCACGTACTATATAGTTTCGGACGCAGCGTGTGTAAAGTGCTATTTGTGAGTTGCTGCCTATCTGTGCATATTTCCAAATCACTGGTATCTCACGTATGAGGTATCAAACTGGGTTTAGATGTATAAAGTATAAAGTGAAATGTGAAGGACAAGTTTGGTAACCCATACTCGGAATTTGTCCTCTGCAATTAACACATCTTTAGGACACACACACACTGCAAACCTGGAGAAACACCCAGAGCAGTGGGAAGCCAATTTGCAGCCAAGGGCACCACAGTCATTTCCTGCCAGTATTGAGACTCAAACCCACAACCTTCCATGACTGCCCCCATGCTGCCTTAGAAGCAACAGGCAGGTGGCCCATGAGCGTTGGAACGTAGCCACTGTGTCAGGTTTACACACTTCGAAATTTGAATAGGTTAACTTTTGTACCTGACTGATCCTTAAGGTGATAATCTAAATGTTTTGGCCTAATTAAACTATTTGACTGTGAAGCAATTAGACAGTCAAAATTAGTTAATCAGTACCTACTGCTACTGCTGACAGTAATGAACATCAAACTCTAAATGGAGAATGAGAAGAGAAGCAGCAGCAACAGCCTTCTAGGCTCTAATTTTTGGATAACAACAAACACAATTAGGTGATGGAATTATTACCAAACATACTAAACAGAATGTGATCGTAAAAAATAAATGCTAACCATCAGGCAAAAATAGATCCAACAGGTTATGCATCAAGGAATTATTTTGGATTGATATTTTTAACATGCTCAAGTTCACATTTGAGGCTGGACTATTCATTTTTAGAATGTATAGTAATGTTAGACCCTAATTAAGAAAATATTTAAGAACTGATGTAGCTGTAAGAATAAGTAAGTCTGAAGTCAAAGTGAGTTTCTAAATAATCCCTTTTCTACTTTTAATCACAGCTGGAACTTTTCCTAATTTTATCATGGCAACCACAGTTGAAAACAAACCTAAGTTAGTGCAATTAAAGTGTAATTAAATAAATGTTCCCTCCAAAAGCTTTCAGAATCTCCTTTTTATTTTTTATGACAGTTGTGTCTAATATCAATTTACCAGTTTTATTGCTGTAATAACAAATGGAATGAAAGCAAATGAAAGTGAATTATACAGTTTTGGCCCATGTCTCAAGATTTTTTTTTCTTTTCTTCAGCTTAAACGAAAAATTCAGCAAACATAGACAGTAAAGCATGATAAATAGAGATCTGTAAAGACAAGAAGAACTGTGATTGTGCTTCAGGGGCTCAATCTCACAGCCACATTAGAAAATGAGGCTTTATTACCATTAATTTTCACTGTATTACATTAGCTGTGTCACCATAACCGAGTTTCCATCTCACATTCCCCACATTCAGCACCTCCTGCATGATAAATAGTCGCCCCTGTAATGAGAGCCAATAATAATCCATCTGAGAGGGTTTTTGCTGCAAACGCGGCCCATCAGTGTTAAACAAGAGCAGGGGAAATGGAGCTTTTGTAAAGCACAGTATAAAAAGTATTTGACAAGATTTTCCAATACCAGTGTACTGCTATACGGTTACTCAAGTTATAGTCTCTGGTTATCTGTTTTTTTGCCAGTTTTATCACCTGTCAGGTAAAATTTGTCCATCATCTCTGCAATGCAATTTGACAGTATCATTAGTTCCCATTGGAAACATTAATAGATGAAAAAGACTGTCTCAACAAACACCACTAATAACACTTCTTTATGGATTTGAAAGGCAAGGAGAACATCACAACAGTTAACTAAAACTATTGAAAAAAATATAAAATAAAATAAATCAAATCAGTGAAATAAAATGAAAAACTTAAATTACTAAAATTACTAAATCTGAAATAAAAAATAAATTAAAGCTATATAGAAATCTAAAAAACTAAAACAAATAATGTGAAATGTAGCTACATTAAATTACTAAAATTTACTTTAAAAATGTAGTTAAATTAAAATAAAAACTGACAATATGAAAGTATTATTTTAATATTATAGTAAAAAAATTATATTTATAATATAATAATATTAATTATTCATATTATCTAAAAATATTAATAAATGCTATAATACATAATAAATAATATCTATTTAATATGCTAGATAATAAATGCTATAAATAATACTAACACAAAACCCAGTACGTTGCCTATATAGATAGCATTGGCATTACAAGAGCACTATAAGCAACAAATTATGTTGCCTTCAATGACACCTTGATCTGATCTTGACCTTGATTTGAGGGTAATTTAATCCCAGAATGCACTGCAACAAGCACCATGAAATCATTTAATGTGTTGGAGTCAAAAGAGATGCATTTAACACTGAAAAATACTGAAAACAGTTAAATGTAATAAAATATTGAATATTTTATTCAATATTTGTGTGACTAGAGCAAAACAGGGTTCTGGTGGTAAAAATCCCACTTATTTTCTTCATAGAGAAATTAACAATAACATCTAAACTTTTAAAGAAATCATGAACTCAGGTTACCAGTTCTGTATGAAGAAAATTGGGCAAGTCACTGTTGTGTGTATTGTAATCTACTGCGAGATGAGTTTCTCAGAGTGCTATTTGTGCTGCGTCTGAAAGTTTCTCTAATCATGTAAGCGTTTCAAATCGGTCGGTATGTGGTTTCACTACAGTTGGCACGTTGCCTTAGAAGGTAGCCGTCTTTAAACAGCAAGGTAGCTCACTAGGTTTAGGAAGAGAACTACAGTGGTGTATGCATGGTCAAAATGAACATTTAATATAATTTATTGCAAATATACCAGCAAACACTGTTCATAAAGCTACAGAGAGAGCTATATCGCAGCATACATTTCTCCATTTATGCCACAGACTTAATGACTGCGTGATGTGCTTCCTCCAACAGTGGGAGGGAGCAGAACTGCTGTGGCTTCCTAAGGCTAATCGTCTTTGGAAAAAGCAAGAATAAACACAATCCTTATACAATTGTTTCCTGAAAACAACAAAAAGATTTCTCCTTTATGTCTCTCAACTCCCCCACAGGTTTATAAAGAGGATTTTGAGACTGGTGGTCTGCTAACGGGAAGAGGTGTGAGATGAAAAGCACTTTGAAATATGCTAAATTAAAGGTGCAATAAGCAATTTTTAAAAATAGCATGCATAAAATGTTTGTTCAACCTTAAATTGGTGTCTTGTGAAAACCCTTCTACGTGACTGATCTAGACTCCACAAACCATTAAAAGAAAAAAGGGTAATGCCCTAAAAAAAAAGCAGGTGTAATTCAATTAACAAAATGTTTTAACAAAATGATCATTTAAAGCACCTTTAACCCTGTAAAGCCTGACATATGAAATAATAGTCAGAGAAAAAAAAATTGTCTTAAACCTTTAGACAAATTTTTTTAAAAGTTTGCACTTTTTTATCTTTTTTTTTTTTATCATATCATATTTGCTTTTATGGCTCATATAGTATGATATAGTGAGAAATGGATCTCATACTCAAGAAAATGCCTCAATTTAATTTTCTAAAATTCTGATGGCTTGCCATGCAAATCAGTGAGATGTTTATAACAGTAACACAGACTACTTACATAAAATGCATCTTAATATCACTTGTCACTCTATATCTGGCAATAATATGTATATATATATATTTAAATAATTTGTTTTATGATCAAAGGTCTGTAGTTTTTATTGTTGATCCTGGAACAACATTCTAATCAACCAACCAGATTTAAGGGACAAGTTTACAGTTAATGTCAATTTTAGGCTTACAACCAGGGTTAAGTGCTTCTACATCAGTGTTATTCATAATTTCCCTTTGATTTTAGGGTAAGGTTAGATTTAGGGGTAGGGATATGGTTAGGACTAAATGTTCGGACAGCAATGTTGTTCCAGGATCAACAAAACATATTGATCCAGGAGCATGTCTTGGCAAATTCCAGGTAACCGATGATTGAGAGATGTACAAATACATGTTCCTTAAAAGCCTGATGTATCATATTTTATACTCTCATTTGATGTATGGTTAATCAAGTAAACTATAATAATCAATAAACTATGAATAATCAAGATGCTTCAGTAAGTGTTCATCTTGAAATAGTATTGCTTATGTTTACTTAATAAATATCATTAAAGATTTCTCAGCAACAAAGACACATGGACCACGAGTTGAAGGTAAACATTTTTACAATTATTAAAAAAAAAAAAAAACAGAAGCATGTAAAAGATTGTGTACAAGTTTTGAATTGGGGTATCAAATATGAAACAATAGGCTTTATAGGGTTAATGGTTACGTGTATTTTCATTATATCACTATAAAGGAAATTCAATGAAATTGAATCAGATTCTAAATATTTTTTACCTTGAATTAAAAAAAAAAAAAAAAAAAAAAAAAAATTGTGATGAGATTTTGGTCATGCACACTGGGGTCATTGCTAGAGGATCAGGCCTGCAGCAGGTCAGGATTGATCAGTATCTCGCACATCATTATCTCCTGTGCTCAGAAGAGACACCAGCTGTCATGATAAAAGGTAATTCTGGCTGACAAAGTGCTGGTCCATCAGCGTCTGACAGGTGTGTGAGAAACAGAGTACAGACAATTCTGACTGTCAGTCAAACAGACCCACAGTCCAGTTCATAGGGAGAAATATTCAGTGGCAATACATAACTGCTTTTAACAGTAATAACATGCATCTGATAGAGATTGTTAAAAACAACAAAATAACCTAGTTTTATTGGTGCTGCAAAAGTTAGCACAAAAGAGTCAAATAAGAGGCACAGAAAAGAGACTTGCTTTGCCAGTCAATCACTGGATTTGGAGGGCTGGGTTTTGAAAAGAGTGCAAGTGAAATGGTTAAAATCACTTGAAGCACCATTGATACAATTATTGGTTCAACTATTTCAGCAATTACGGAAAACAAGAGCTGTTAGATTCCACAAGTACGTCTGGTTGATTATCCACTGCAGAAGTGTTGACCCTCTAGAGACAAAAAATCTCAATATCTCAAATGTGTCTCCTAAACTACAAAGAGATTTTTTTTAAATGGCCCCAGTAAGACTTATGTTTTTCTTCTAAAGTTTCAAGAGATCTCAGCATCTAAAACTAGGTAGACAGACAGACAGACAGACAAATAGATAGATAGATAGATAGATAGATAGAACATTTTAGTAGAACAATGTTACAATGTGACAGTGTTAATGCATAAATTAATCACAACTGAGAACTCCATGAAATCTCTTGAGTTCAGAATCTCTGATCAGTTGTCCTCTGATCAGCCTGTTTAATAAGAACAGGCCTTCATTAACAGCTCTGTGATGTGATGCTTTTGTATGATGCATTAAAAAAAAGTGTATGTGTTTCATTGCAATGAATCACTGTTTCAAAGAACAGCATGTGATTAATGTTAAAGATGAGCATCCTTCATCAGAAAACCTACTTGATTTTTATAATGCACTTGCACTAGACCCTTCTGATAAAGTCTTTCAAATCACTTTACAAGAATATATTCCCCGGATCAGCTGCTTTTTTGCAGGTGGAAATGAAAAAGATACATACGTTTATTCGTCCCTGTTCCAGTCAGCTTCAGAAGTGAGTCAATCAAACGCAAGAAAACTGACCCCAGGCAAAGACCATTGAATTCATAAGCAAACTGTGAACTTCTTAGGACGTTCTAAAGATAAATCCAGTCAGTCGTGTGCCTTCAGCCTTTCAACATCTCTGCTTTTGCAGATTTCAGAGTTAATTTCCACCAGAATAGTCCGATAATGTTGCACCAAAGGCTCCGAAGGCTCTCGCACAAGATGCGACAAGCCATGAAAGCTCTCGTCCATGTTCATTTAACATTATTTTTAAGCCACAACATGTGACATTTTGTACTTCTGTTGTGTCACATCAAGCCCATCCATCTCATAACTGCATTGAACATCAACACGTTACTAGTCACATGTACGTTTTTGAGTCACTCAATGCCAGTAAGGTTCTTTATTGGCATTGATGATACCATGAAGAACATTTAACATTTATGGAACCTTTCCAATGCACAAAAGTGTCTTTACAGCAGGAAAATCTTCACACTAAGAAAAGGGACTACAATGAGCTTCTTTGTGACATCACAAACCCCAAAATGTACATAAACCCTGCCCCCGGGAACATGCAACAAAGGGGGTGAGGCCATGTTGAGCTGCTTTAGAGAAGAGGAAGAGTTGTTGTAGAAGAGTGTTGTTACCATGCCGTCATTTTACGCCGGACTGCTTCACAAACGAGGGTCAATTCAATGCTGGATCTGCACAAAAGATGAACATGACGGCACACGCTAGTCGATGAGTTGAATCAACTCCACAGCAACTACATAAATTTATCCACTAACCATTCAGAAATGTCTAGTTGCATCCTAAAAGTTGGAACTTCTTCCCGAGTCTCTCCATCAGTGTCCGACTCTGGTTTGAACAATGTAAGGCTGAACACTGTTACTGACAATCCTCATTTTGGCTGCATGAGATTCTCCAGCTTTGTTGATGTTGAGCAACCGAAGCGCAAGCTGTTAAAGCTCTGTCCTCTTCTGGAAAGGGGGCCGGGAGCAGCAGCTCATTTGCATTTAAAGGGACACACACAAAAATGGTGTGTTTTTGCTCACACCCAAATAGGGGCAAATTTGACAAGCTATAATAAATTATCTGTGGGGTATTTTGAGCTGAAACTTCACATTCCAGGGACACTTATATTAGGCAAGGCAATTTTATTTGTATAGCACATTTCATACACAATGGTAATTCAAAGTGCTTTACATAAAGAAAAAACAAATACATAATAATAAAAATGGAATGCATAAGAAATAAAAATAATAGTAAAAACAGAGAATACCACTATCTGGATGGAAGAGTTAGGAAGTTTCAGGGAGTTATTTGTTGTCCGTCAGAGCGGATCTAAACGGATCTATCCATCAGGGCAGATCTAAATGGATCTTTCTCATGTTGGAGGGATAACTGTACTCAACTTTGTTATCCGTCAGAGTGGATCTAAACGGATCTATCCATCAGGGCGGATCTAAATGGATCTTCCTCACGCAGAGGGATAACTGTAAAAATATTTGTCAGGTATCTGTGCATTTAAACAGTACCCTTACAGACAAATATTTGTCTTTCACAGGAGCAATGTTATTAATAACATTCTTTACTTTTGAGTTAAAAGAATCAAGCAGAAAATCAACAGAGTCTGCAGATATGCTTGGTGTTAAAGATATAGCCTTCATAAACAGTACACTAGTGTTCTCATTTAAGCATCAAAGCTTTTTGACCGAGATAGCTTCAAAAGTAGGAGAGATCAATATATCAAAGAAAATACAGAAATTATCAGATAACGCTACATCCTTAATGACAATGGATGAAATGTTTAGACCCTTACTGATAAGTAAATCTAGAGTGTGTCCACGATTGTGTGTGGGTCCATGTACATGCTGAGTCAGATCAAAAGTATTCAAAACAGTTATGATTTCTTTTGCCATATTGAATTCTGAATTATCTATGTGGATGTTAAAGTCCCCAATAATAGCAAAACAGTCAAACTCTGAGGAAATTTCTGATAACAGTTCTTTAAAGTCCTCAACAAAGACTGGAGAGTATTTTGGAGGCCTGTAAATAACTATAAGTAGAATGCGAGGAGCACCTTTTAACACATATTCAAAAGACAAGTAATCACCAAATGACACTTGCTTGCATTGATAAACATCTTTAAATACAGCAACTACACCTCCACCTCTCCTAACAGCTCTGCAGACACTCATAAAACTAAAGTTGGGAGGGGTTGTTTCATTGAGGATTGTTGCACTGCAGCTGTCTTCTAGCCATGTTTCATTTAGAAGCATAAAATCTAGGTTGTTTGTGGTTATTAAGTCGTTGACTAGAAGTGATTTATTTTTACGTGAGCGGTTGTTTAAAAGTGCTAACTTAACAGTTTTACTTTCTGTCTCTATAGTAATCTTAGTTTGACATGTAATAGGTAGCAGATTAAATGGGTTTGCCAAATGGTTTGAGAAGGCCTTAGGCTTTCTATCACATAATAAAACAGAAATAGAGAAAGCAACAGGCACACTGGGTTCCCACTTGTTCTGTAAACATTTGACACAGTGACAAAGTCACTGTTATCATAGTGGGGACCCGACACATATCACTGAGAGCTGTATCAGTTGTTTTTGGTTCACCTAGAACAGATAGAGGAGGGTGTGGGCCCTGGCATTGTGGCAGAGGCTGAAGAGCTCTCACAGGAGGAGGAGGAGGGCGAACTGGGTCCACAGTACATCTTGTAAAAGGGGCATTATAGGTCCCCTTTAGAAACTTTTCACTGAAAGGTTGTTTGGGGAACCTAAAATGGTTTTTCTTTTGCATCACTATGAAAACTCTCTTTTAGAAACTTTATTTTTAAGAGTGTAGGATACTGTGTTCCCATTAAATTTTACAATGTAACTATTTTTAGCCACTAAATATCTCTAAAAACACTTACCTCAGGGGCAAGGCTGATAATTTACATTAGAAAGTCTGTATTTTTCACACTTTCACACACAATATTTCCTGATCGGCACTCCAGCAGTGAAATATCAAAAGGTCAGCGAATAACATTTTGTCTCTGTGCACTCTGCAGGGTTGTAAAGCGAGTTGCCAGGAAGTGCACACCATGGGAGAACATCATAACATAATTTCACAACTCTGAACAAAGTCCTTCAATAAACAAGGGCTTTCAAACGATACGATATAAAACAGCCATACATTTTCATATACTGTATTGGTTATGTTAAAAATCTTTTTTCTCATAAGTCTCTTATGCTCACCAAAGCTACATTTATTTTGTATTTATTAATAATACAGTAAAACTGTAATATTGTGAAATATTATTACAATTTGACATTTTTTATTTGAAAATATTTTAAAAAATGTAATATATTCTTCTGATGGTAAAGCTGAATTTTCAGCATCATTACTCCAGTATTCAGTGTCATTTTAATATGCTGATTTGATGCTCATAAAACATTTTATAAATGTCATCAAAACGGTTATTACTTGATTAATAAAAACTTATTTGATAATTTTTGTAACATTATAAATGTCTTTACTTTTACTTTTAAACAATTGCATCCTTGCTGAAGTATTATTATTATTATCATTATTTTAAACCTCACTGACCTAATAAATAAATGTTTGCAAACTAAGATTAAACACATTTTGTAATATTTTCTCTCAAATTGTCCACAGACTCCCACTTGTGAACCCTAGTTTGAACTCCCCTGTTATAAACTATTGAGCCACACAGACTTCAACAATCTAGGTCACTACATTATAACAGCTGCATTCCTGGCCCCATATTGTAAGTGCTGCTTTCATAAGCAATCAAGATCAGATTGTACTACTCAGGGCAGCAAGCAAATATTACGGTTTTGACAGACGATAGTATAAAATGCCACATTGATGTATCTAGTTAACACTGTTAGCAGCACCAACCTTCACCACATCTCTCCGGTCTCAATGAAAGATTTATACAAGCCAATGTGTTCTACAGCACATGTTGTGATGAAACTGAAGCTGGGGATGTAGAGGCAAAGTGTCTGCTGGATTTAGATAGAAAAGAAAAAAAAAGCTACAAATCACCATTTAAAATCTTGACTGGTTGGCTTTATGCTACTGGAAAAAAGTCTGCCTGGTTACACTGTAAAAAATACAAAGTTCTGTCATGAAACTCTAGATGGCAAAGGCTAAAAGGTCCTTTAATTCAACCTGCTCGTAATCACATCGTTATCTAAAAGGGCACAGCTGATTGGTTCCTGCTGTATCAGCAGCCAATGTGCTTGCGTGCTTAACCTTTAAATACATGAGTTAGCATTTGTCTTAGCAGTGCAGCGTGTTTTCATAAACCCTCCACCTTCCCCAGCTCCACCTGTATAGATCTGCTATGGGTAATTCATGTACGCTATATTGTACAGCAGCAGCATGTCTTGCTTGCTCACAGCAGCGTGTTGTGTATGTATTGGCAGTAGCAAGTCCCATACTTGCTCTGCAGCAGCAGCAATAATTATGAGATAATTTAATCACCAAGAATAAGCTGTAAAGTGGACCAGACTTTATGTTGCAAGTCAAAAGATTTGCAGTAATAAGCATTAGGTTAGCGGGACACCCCCTACAACACTCCTGTCCTGAGAAACATCTAATTTCTTTCATTATTCACTCAGCTTCAGCCTTAAACGGAAATTACAAAAGGAGAAAGGATGAAGCAAGTATATCATGTTGATGTGGGAAAGTCAGCAAAGAGGAGATCAGTTCCTTCAGGCTCTGCCAAAGCTCTCTGAGGAAAATTCATTTATTCAGCATGGCTACGAATCCATACTCAGCAGGTGAAAATCTACGCTCATTTTTGCTCTTTGATGAGTAGAAATGCTCAATAACAAGAAACATTAAAACAACATCAAAGAGGTCCTCTGTTCTTGAGGCTTTAGATCAATATGGAGGAACATGAGCAGTGCAATTGAAGCATGACCCATGTTGAGAACATGAATCATAGCTTGTGGAAAAAAAAATCACATTAATAGCAAAAACGAATATTAGAGTTTAATTTGTTTCAGGCATAAACATTTTAATGCTGTTTTTCTTTATTTTCCCCACAGGCAGAGATGATAAGTCACAGCAGGACCACGCACCCCTCCGTACAGCTGTAAATATTAATACGGAGCCTGTGTGCAGCGCTTTGTTGATGCCGATCTGACATGTCACCTTCATGAGGAACCTCCCTTGAGGCGGCTGGGAAGCGAAAAGAGGTTTTACTGCCACAGAAGAGCTAGACTCGAGCAATGTGCCCTTTAGATAAAAGACATTAAGTCTGGGGTCTGGACCGTGAGTGGCTTTGGGTCGTAAATGGTGAGATGTTGTTCTTGGGGAGAATGTTGCATCTACTGTATATAAAGAAAAACCTGCAGCTATATAAGGTGCGCTGAGCATGATGACTGAGTACTGATGAAGCATTCAGAAAGACTAAATTCTAACTTCAAAAATGTTGGATTTACTTAAATATGAAATTGAAAAAAAATGGTTCCAGCTATATTAAGTACTCATTCACATACTTTTAAATAAACAAAGTAGGTAAACAAATGACAAAAATTTTATTTATTTTTAATACAGTTTATTTAATTTATTTTTAATAAATAGGATGCAGTCATATTTGTTTAACATATACGTAACGTAAACGTATTATTAACCTATAAATTAACATAACATTAATAGTCATGCACAGAAATTATATTATATATATATATATATATATATATATATATATATAATATTACACACACAGACACTATTAAAATTCAAAATAAAACAAAAATAAATCAATATTTTAAATGCTGGAATTAGTGCATTTTAGCATTGCATTATAATTAAAATTATGGCAGATAAATATTGATTTAGAGATTTGCAACAGATTCCATTTAACAATGTTTAAAAATATTTGTATTAAAGGGGTGTTTGATTATGATTTCACTTTTTTAACTTTAGTTAGTGTGTAATGTTGCGGTTTGAGTATAAACAACATCTGCAAATTTACAGCGCTCAAAATTCAATGCAAAGGGAGATATTTTCTTTTAAATATCTAGGGTTGGTGACATCACTAACCCTAAAATTTACATAAACCCTGCCCTCGAGAACACGCAAGAAAGGGGTGAGGCCATGTTATTGCAATACAGTACGCAATAGCATGTCATAATAGCAGTATGACAACATGACAAGTTATAACCGTAATTAAACTAAACTATACCTGTTCTATCCTCATGCAACATACGTGCATCTCTAGCTATGTAGGCATCTTACAATAGATCCACATGAGCGATTTATAGATTATCATAACAGAATATGCTAATTAATGACTTTAAAGAAAATTAACTCCACATCAGCTACATAAATTCATCAACTAAACGTTCAGAAACATCCTGCTGCATTCTACATGTTGTCACTTCTTCTTGAGTCTCTCTATCATTAACCGACTCCAGTTTGAACATAAAAGGCTGAACGCTTTCTGACATTTTCAGTAAGTCTGCATGAGGTAAGGTTAATAGGAGTTGCTAACAAGAGCTCCTGAAACTCTGCCCTCTTCTTGAGAGCAGCAGCTCATTTGCATTTAAAGGGACACACAAAAATTAAGCGTTTTTGCTCACCCTCAAAAAGTGACAAATTTAACATTCTACAAAAAATGATCTGTGGGGTATTTTGAGCTAAAACTTCACATACACACTCTGGGGACATCAGAGACTTATTTTACATCTTGTAAAAGTGGCATTATATGACCCCTTTAACTTCAAAGACAGTAAACTACATGTAAAATTTTTAATAAATAACAGTCGGTGCATATCCACTCAATATCCATACTCATAAATTCAAGTGAATAAAATAAAAATAAAATATCGCTTATAACCAATTTTGTACTGATTTATTATCCATCCCTTAAAATGAATCTTGTGTAATACCTATATTTATCAAAATCTAAATGTATATTTTTTCCAAGGTTAATATAAATAAGGTTCATTTCCCTCAAAAAATGTAAAGACTGAGGCTTTAGTTTGTTTACCATCCGACTATGCTGGCACATCAACACTCGCTCAACTAATGGAGTGAGTTTGTTCAAGAGACCTGTTTGAAAATGTCATTATTTTTCCAATTCCATCTGGTGACGCAAGTGGTTCACCTTAAAGCTCAACCCAGAGCTCAAGAGGAAAACAAAACCTGATTTAACACTTGACATCAAACACACAATAAAACCAACAGATCACCAGCTACCTCTTCTCCAGCACCTGTTATAAAGATTAAAACCAGCCATTTCACCTGCTAGCCTGATTTACGTGTTCCCGATGTGCCTTCAAGAGGTTAAAGCAAGGATAAAGCAGTCAAGCATATGGAGGTCTCCTGTCTGCTCAGGTTATTCACCTCAAAGACCACATGACAGCTGGTAAAAGCAGATTTTGGGGTTGTATAAATAAGAAGAGAAAATTCCCTCTGGAGACATTAACATGGACCTCTTCACACATAGTATACTTTCAGGTAATTTAGTGTACTTACAGAGCGTAACTGACAGATGTCAGGAAACCTTTCTTCATTAAAACTCCTGACATTCCAGCATAATGCTCAAATGCTGAGGTCTAACACCTAATCAAAGGTCATGCAGGACGGTGGCTTATGATTCAGAGCTAATTAGAGCTGACATAAACACTAAGATCAGAGGGGTCTACAGTACAGATTACAACAGGCCCAAAACCAAAACACACTCTACACAAGTACATCAACACAACCTAGATATCATACTTCATACTTGAATGCTGAAATGTTTTAGACCGGCATCATCTGTGTATGTACTTTGATCAATATTTTGGGTGAATAGACTTTCAATGGAGGGACAGAAATCTCTCAGATTTCATTAAAAATATCTTGATTTGTGTTCCGAAGATGAAGAAAAGTCATGAAGGTGAGTAACTGATTACAGAATTTTTATTTTTAAGTGAACTATCCCTTTAAAAAGCAAAAATCAAGTGTTTATCTATTAAAAAACTGAAGTATCTGTGTATTCGTAGTTGTGCAAAGTATGTTTCTGGCCTAAAAGATATGACAAAAGATTGTGTAATTCACTCTGACCTGCTTTTACTGAGATCTTACACAATTTTTTAGCATCAATGTGATTCCCTTCTCAGCATAAACACGTCGCTGACTTATAGTATGCACACATATACGCACACACCCTGGCATTTGCAAATAATCTTGTATAATGCTACCATTTTAATACAGAGCAATAAAACGTATCTCAGTAATTTCAGTCTAATATATTTCATGGCATTTGCAAATATTCTTAATCCTGCTTTTTTTCTGTAACAATATAGCACACCGCAATAAACGAGAAAAATACACAACCTCAGTGACAGTGTCTGTAAATAGGGCACTGCTGACTAAGAATGAGACTCGCAGGGTTTGTGCTGCAGTCTTCAGACCAGCGGGGAAATCTGCTCGGCTGCAATGCAGAACCACCGACAGGGATGTGAGAATGGATGGAAGTTGAGAAACACCCCAGGACTGGTGTAGTGTTCTCACACTGTCGGGACATAAAGCCAGAGGCACAATGTGGGTCAAGATGGAGGGGCCGATCGCATCCGATTAGACCGAAACAATCACAGCTGCAGGCTGAACTTCTCTGATCGAGTGACACTTCACATCAGCCACTGTTTGATTTTCAGTGAGGATGTAACATGACATTTCGGGGGAAGATCATTCATAAACCCGACCAGAAATGTGCATCTCGACGCACAGTGGCCCCCAAAAATTGATTTGTGAATTTTTTTCTTGAAAAGTGTGCTTGTGGTACCTCTCTTTAAAATAAATGCCACTTGCAACTTTAATACGTTTTGAAGTGTGACTTATATGTCTAAATAGGATTTGGGGCAATTTAATATGCAGCGTTGCTATAAAAACAGCACATGGAGATATTTCTGGGCTGCTTGTTAATGATTTCCAAATTCTTTTTTGGGACCATAGTATATTTAAGGAATATTCTGGGTTCAATAGAAGTTAAGCTCAATGGACAGCATTTGCAGCATAATGTTAATAATTTCGACTCGTCTCTTCTTCGCTTTAAAAAAAAAAAAACTGGATTCGAATACCATTGAATATTAAGTGTCTGTGTAATATGTGTTCTTTTATATCCAGGGCTTTTTGTTTGCTCTACGGATGGCTCAGCTAAACAGGCCAATAAGAGACTATTAAAACATCTATCAGAGATCAGGTAAAAACTATAGACACTTGTTCAATGGATCTCAGTAAATCAGCATGATTGATACACCCCCCAGTGGTGAACCAGTGAAATTTTGAAACATTTAGAAACATAACGAAGCCTCGTTTACTGAAATCACGTGACTTTGGAAGTTTGATACGCGCTCTGAACCACTGATTCGAAACAAAAGATTCATAAAGGTTTCAAAAGCACCTATCTCTAAATGAGACACACACGGGTGAGTGATGTATGTACACAATTTCCCGCGAAAACCATCCCAACAGGGCTAAAATATAAAATATATAGGGAATTAGGGTAAGACAAAAACACGTTTTGGAAGGATTGATGACATATCGACTTGTTATTTAAAGGGGACCTGTTATGCCCCTTTTTTCATGTAATTTCAATTTTGTCTCAGGTGTCCCTAGAATGTGTCTGTGAAGTTTCAGCTCAAAATACCCCATTTTTACATTTTTGAGTGCTTTCAAAAACATGCTATTTTCGTGCATGTGCCTTTAAATGCAAATGAGCTGCTGCTCCCCACCCCCTTTCTAGGAAAGCACTTCCTTCAACAGCTCCTGCCTGGATCGGATACTCTGCCTAATACTAACAAAACATCTGCTTGGTTTTGATTATCATCTATATCGCAATCACACTCACGGACATTGCAGTTATTCTTCATCACGAAAGTTTATTATCTACATGCGTTTTAAAGCTATATCAGTTTAAACTTCTGATATATGGTTTTCTAAATGCACACATCTAAAGCACACGCACAGAAAGCTGGCTGTCAGATGGCATGTCTCGTGAGTATCAAACTTACTTCTCTTTCAATGTCTTATTTTGTTTAAACTGTCAAATACACACAAGGTTATGTTAAAAACACAAAGTTCACAAACACAGTCGGTTATGTCTGTGAACGTTAACAGCAGGGACAGAAATCACATGTATGATATTAGAGGCTCAGATGTCAGGCGTAAATGAAGACTGTTATGTTCACTCTTACATCCAACAACAAAACAACTCAATCGCTTTCAAGACATTCTTGTCGCTACAGCTGTTTCGGTGTCGAGACAATGGCGGACAGTGTACAACTCGCTCAGCGTACAACTATGCTAATACGATGTCATGAGAAATCGAATCCCCCCCCAGAATCGGGTCTTATTTAGGACCCATTACATGAACCATGTAATGTAAAAGACAATCATATATAACATTATAACGCATTTTAAACAGTATACATCATAACGTGATTTTGCAGTTATTACAATCAAGTGCTACAAATACTACCCATTAAAAGTTTGTTGAACCAATGATCACTCGGGGTCCTAAAGGAGACCCGATTCCTGGGGGGACTCTATTTCTCACTACAACAGCAGAGTCCGTCAGTAGTCGTGGGCGGAGCCTGTATAATGTAATGTCACATTGTACAGAAAATGAAAACAGCTTGTTTTATGAGACTTTATGGGGATTAAAAATAGTAGTGGGTGGATTTTTATCATTATAGGGTGGTTGTGTACACACACTGCAAACACACATTTATGTTCAAACACCACATAAAAGTGAATTTTACATAATAGGTCCCCTTTAAATTTAGTTAATTTTGAACAAAAAAAAAGGGGTTACATAATTCATACAATGAGACACAAAGACAAAAACACTCCATGTTATACTTCTGAAAAGTCTAAATAGCTTTACAAAAATGTATTTATGTGAAATATTTTACTTTTATCACTTCAAATAGTCAAAATTATAAGGGAAATTACAGTATTTTAAGGATTAGTCACTCATCAGTGAGATAAGGCAACATTTCCCAAGCTTTCCCACTCAAACAGAGACAATCACACCGGCAGTAATAGAGGCTCACAGGGATTACTGAAGACACTTTGTGCCTTTGAGCAACGCATTTATAGGTTATGCATTTCAGTCTGTGACTATACATTTACATCTACATAATATGTAAAACAAAATCCCACATTGTCATATTGGCCCACTAGCTGTGTGAATATAATTATATAAACGAATGCCATACAGTGCATCATTCACATACTAAGACAATCGTTTATAAATTCATACTGAGATATAGACTACGTCTTCTTGCATTGGTGCAATCTTTAGTCACACTTGCTTTGTAGAAAAACATTCTTTGAATGCATTTTCTTTGTATTCTAACTAGAATATTAAGTTCATCATAAAGTACTAGCATAGTTCTTACTTTATCCTGTTTATTTATTTATTTATTTTTTTAACAATTTGTGAAACTATATGCAGTGTGGAGCAATAAATAAAGCACTAGTATGCTACACTGCTGGCCTCACTACATTGTATTTATATGCGAGACAACTCACATGCAGTTATTTGGCATCTTAATGCAATTTTATAAAAAATGGCTCCGATAGTACTCATACTTCTTCTGCAGTATACAGTGCATGGTTCACAAATTTCTGTATGCATCTACTGAATGATCTAATACTTTTCTCAAAAAATAAAAAATAAAAAACGCAGTACCCAACAGAGCACATTGTGAGGAATCCCATGATGCAATGCAATAAACTTAACCTTCCATTTCCAGTTCTTGATTCATCATTGGATTGGTCGAATTAACCCAAAAATAAAAATTCTGTCATCATTTACTCACCCTCATGTCATTACAAACCCGTAAGACTTTCGTTCATCTTCAGAACACAAATGAAGATATTTTTAATGAAATCCGAGAACTTTCTGTCTCTCCATAGACAGTCTACGCAACTGACACTTTGATGCTTTAAAAAGTTCATAAAGAGATCGTAAAACTAATCCATATAAATTGAGTGGTTTAGTCCAAATTTTCTGAAAAGACTTGATCGCTTTATATGATGAACAGATTGAATTTAGGCTTTTATTCACATAATAATATGCATCAACTCACACATCAGTTGTGGTAAACAGAAGCTCAAGCATGTTTGCTTGACATACAAGAACCAATCAGGTTCATTCTCGTGTTACGCAGCATGTTTGAGCTTCTGCAAGAGTTTGTTCTTGCACATCAATCATGTTCGATTGAGCTTCTGTTTATGTTCGCTGATCAGTGATTATATGTGAATAAAAGCCTAAATTCAATCTGTTCATCATATAAAGTGATTAAGACTCTTCAGAAACTCAATTCATATGGATTAGTTTTACGTAGCTGTCAATGGAGGGACAGAAATCGCTCAGATTTCATCAAAAATATCTTCATTTGTGTTCCGAAGATGAATTAAAGTCTTACGGGTTTGGAACGACATGAGGGTGAGTAATTACTGACAGAATTTTTGGGTAAACTTTAAAGTATTTTTACACAAAACTGGATTTAAAATGCACAGTATATTCAACTGGATGTCACTCACTGATTTGAAAATGCATGCAATGAGGTCATGTGACAATGGTGTATACTACTGGTTCACGCCATGTTGTGATTACCATAATTACGAAATTTCAACTTGCAAAGAGCATTCACATCCTTGTAGAGCTCGTGATTAACTTGTAAGCTGGGGATTTTCTAAAAGCTCTGCTTGTATCACCTGACCGCTGCAGATTCATTTAGGCGTTGATAGTGTTGCCAAAGAAATGCAATAATTCCCAGGCCAAGGAGGACGTGAACAGCTCCGAGTAGATGTTGTCATCTCGAAATTATGGTAATTATGACATGGTGTGAAAGCTGTTTGAAATGTTTGTTGCTGCATAATGCGTTCTGTTTCAGATACTATTTTCAAAGAAGGCAATGCACAGTATATAGCAATGCATTGTGGGTAACCAGTGTGCTCAGTTATATATTGAATCTTTTGGTATTTGTAGTACAGGTCATATTCCCTGCAAACAGATAAATTGCAAACTGTGAGTATACAAACTGCAAGAATAGTATGAGAACTATGCGTAATCTCTCACATTGTGGGAAGAAATAAACCAACCACCAACCTGCACAGAGTTTGTTATTCTGAACAGCATCAGTAACAGGAGACACAGAGGACCAAGGTGCAATAAATTCATGTCAAACACTGAAACTGAACACAATGGGTGAATAATTCATAATTGAGAGGTGTCGTCTCAATAGCTTCTGGAAGGACGAGTAAAACTATGGCAGAAAGTGCAAACAACGTTTAGATACATAAAGAGGACAGAAGGTTTAAAGACAACATCTTGTTTAACTCCTGTAATATGTTGTATTTATGAATAAAATAGAACATTAAAAAAAAAAAAAGTATTTGATTGTTGATTTTATTTATCAAAAAAATGACTGGATCATAAAAGGTGGGCATTAAATACAAGAATTAGGCTTATCAAATAAAGTGCACTAATAAATCATGTATAATAAGACAAGAAACATGCATTCATAAAGTAATTGTTTCTACTATACTGCTCTACTATTTCTGCAGTATGCACATTGTGCATAGAATGCACATTTTCTATATGCACAGAATGGAGGATCTACTACATTAGCCAAGATATGAGTCACATACTGTATCCCACAATGCAATGTGCTCTATGTAACTTTCCATTCCTGGCATGACAAATGCAATTGCAAGTAATATCAGTCACAATTTTTAACATCCTCTTATTGACTCATTATTTGATAGAACTGTCAAGAGTTTAGAACAATTCATAATTAAAATGAGAATACTAAGGGTCAGTTTTTATTAGTTTGAAGCAGATTTACAACCCTCACATCTAGATCAACTAGATTAAAAAAAAAAAAAATCAATCACTTAAGCTTAGAAGAGCTAAACGAATCAATGTTCGTTTATGCTCACGCTCACCAAGAAATAATAAATGAAAACACCAAAAAATGCCATGAAATACAGCTTGTTCCTTGCAGGAGTGAAATGTTAAATGCTCCTGCTAATTTAAATCCAGAACGTGTTTATGTGTCAAATGAAACTGCGAACTTCGAACGCAGCACATCTGGTGATCTGAGCTAAATTAAGACAAGCGTCATGCTCAAAAAAAAAAAAAAAGAAAAACCCACACGCACGTTTCTTTTATCTTTAGGGAGCTCAGTAGAAATTAGATTGAAGTGCATGACAAGCCTGTGATAAGCAGAGCAGATAAAAATAGCCTCTCTGGGGAGCGTCTGGTGTTAAGACAGAGAGGTGGAGATCTGGTGTGTCTTTAGCCCTGTCCTCACCTCCTCTCTTCTAATGGGACTGAAGGGCTGATCAGAAACGCTGTCAGACGCTCACAGGGCCCTTTCAGTCCACACACAAATTCATTTGTCTCCTATGTATCCTCCTTATTTTTCCAAGATGGAAGTAAGCTATATCTTCTGTGAATGTGCAAGGCTTTCTATAGGGAAATAACTAAGAATAACAAAGTGCAGTAAATCTATTTGTGCTACAAACCAGTGTGGTTATAATTACGGCAATAAATAATATGGTAAGAAATACCAGTTTGCAATATCAAGCAGCATAACAAGCTTTTTTGTACAGCTAAAAATAACTGGATGCAGATGACACCGGAAGACAGACACGTTTAATTTACAAATGGCTGCACAAGTTCAGCATGTTCCAGGATCAACATCTTTGTTGAACCTGGAACAACATTCCAATCAGCCAATCAGATTTGAGGGACAAGTTTACAATTTATGTCAACAAGCAGGGTTAGGTGCTTCTACATCAGTGTTATTCACCTATCATTTCCCTCTGATTTTAGGGATAAGTTATGGGTGGGGTTAGGTTTAGGGATAGGGATAGGACTAAATTTTCAGACAGGGATGTTGTTCCAGGATCAACAAAATATGCTGATCCAGGAACATGTCTTACTTGGCAAAATCATGGTGACCCCACCGGCTCTTACGTGAAAAATAAGGTGGATAGAGCTGGAAATACACGTTTATGATAACCTAACCACCTAATGCTAATTCTGATTGGTCGCTCTGCCTGGAAGAACTACATTTAGGGACATTTAACATTTGCGGGGGGGAATGCACTTGTAATTATATACAAATTGATTCAGTGGCACCTATTTAATTATATGCACTTTTGAAAAAGACATGACATTCAGTTATTCCCAATTTCTGTTTTAAAAAACAAAATAAGGCTATAGAAATTGCAGTCACAATGTATACATACATATATATATTTTGGTATACATATACATATATATATCTTGGTTTTCTTCCTATCTCTCTGACAGACAATTCTACATCTCAGTTAAGGATTTTCGATCACCTACTGTCCCCCTGAAGCGAGGAATCCGTTCTCGGGACTTTATTATTCATAATTTACATAATACCACTTGCTCAGATTTTACAATGTCATGGTCTTAACTATCACTTTTACGCTGATGACATTCAATTATACTCTATCTGCACACCTGCTCTACCTGCCTAAACAGACACAATCTCTGCTTGTGTGAAAGACATAAAAGATTTGCTTAATTCAAATTTTCTGAAACTTAACATGGACAAAACTGAGATTATTTTCATTCGAACTCCTTCACTTACCAGCAATATTTCTACTAATTTCACCTGTGAGATTGCTGGTTCTCACATCAAATCATCTAGTACTGTTAAAAATGTAGGTGTAATCTTCGACTCCACCCTTTCCTTTCAGTTTCATATTACCTCTATTACCAAATCTGCATTCTTTCATCTACGTCGCATTGCCCAACTCTGTCCCTTCGTCAGTACCAAAGATGCTGAAACTCCTGCATGGCTTGGCTCCCCCTTATCTTTGTAACATGCTCGTCCCCTACACCCCGACTCGCTTACTACGTTCCTCTGACTCTGGCCTTCTCGTTGTTTCTCAGCATCGCCTCTCTTCAATGGGGGGGCAGATCATTTAGTCTTATCGCACCCAAACTCTGGAATTCTCTCCCCCGCTCACTCTGTTGTGTTAATAATATCTCTGAATTTAAATCATTACTCAAAACTCACTTGTTTTCTGAATGTTATACCTCTGATTTGATGGATTGATTGCTCTGCTTAATAAACTAATAGTTCTCTGAATGTTATGTTATGTCTCTTAAGTCCTGTTTTGTATTTTATTGTGCTTGATTCTATTCTTCTGTATGCTTCCCTGTCTATATAATGTTTCTTTACTATATCTTCAAACTTGTCTACTCATATTATCTCTTCCTTGTTAAATGTACATTGTAAAGCGTCCTTGAGCCCTGGAAAGGCGCTATATAAATAAAAATTATTATTATTATTAAAGGCCTTAATAATAATAAAAAACAAAGATATGACATCCAAAGTATGTAAGGTAGTACAACTAGATCTCTTTTATCAAATCCAAAAGGTTTTAATTATATTTTGCTACATATAAAAGGTATTTTAAAGATTTTAAAAGTGTCAAAAGGTCATTCTGCTTAATCGTCCAAAGGCAAATACAGCCATTTTATTTGTGATTAAAATATCTAAAAATGTAATAAATGTATTTTTTTTTTTTATTCTGTCATGATTTTATAACATCATATATCAACATAGTGCAAAATGGTATTAAAATTATGTGTAGAAGTCGTTGCTTTGTTATGAGAAAGAATGTCTGGAAAAATGAATTTCATTGATGTCATTCAGAGTAACCAATATAAAGGGACCATTTTGGATCAAGTAATGCGGTCAATGTCTTGTGACAGGATGTGACATCATTCAGACACCTGCAAAGGAGCACATGGTCATGAAGCAAAGCAAATAACTCTCTCTTAATTATTTGAAAAATTCATGTTTTCACTTGCTCATACACGTCCCGAAACATCAGGTCATTCAGTACAACCGCTATAAAACATGAAAAATGTTGTAATATTTTTAAAACTTGTACTAAACATAAAATGTTTCAAAGCTAGCTAGATATCAGCCTGTTAGCATTTTTTGAAAATATCGTCATTCAGTAACCAAAAGTGTCATTCGGTAAAACCGAAATTCCCTTTCAAGGGAACTCGCGTTGCGTTGAGAATGACGCTGTGGGAACGTTCTGCGTGATTGCGTCGTGAAGCACCTATGAAATCAGTCGAATGGCATGATGGGAGGTGGATGACGTCATGACCAGGAAGCTATAAAGCACACCTAGACCAAACCATGTCAGCTTCTGTGCCTTCAGCAAGCGCTTTCAGCATCCACTCTGGGGGAAATGGATTACACCTCATTTCACGGTGCCGATCTCCTTTCAGTGCCTTCAGGGGGCAATTCTGCCAACCCCGCCACCTCGGTGCTTTGGGGCGCAGAGGTCCCCAGCGAGTTCTAGTTTGGTTGTTCCCTGCCGGTCTCCCGTTTCAGGGCACCAAATTGGCTACTCAAGTTATGTCAGAGCCCAGTCTCGAGAGGCTGGTTCTCTTAGTATGAAGTCTTTTCGGGGTAAGATGGATCTCATTATCTCCAAAAAGGCTGCCTGAGGGCAGTCCCCTTCAGGGGGAAGTGGTCGACACCTCATGACACGGTGCTCATTTCCTTTCAGTGCCCTCAGGGGGCCATTCTGCCAATCCTGCCACCTTGTGTGCTTCAGGACGCAGTGGTCTCTAGTGAGCCTATATCTCAGTGTCCGCCCGAAAACGTAGCAGCACTGCGATGCTCGCCCCCTCTGCGGAGGGTCTCACAGCAATCAATTTGGCTGTTCCCTGCCGGTTCGCCGCTTCAGGGCACCAAATTGGTCGCTTGAGTATAACCGGAGACCAGTCTCGAGAGGCTGGTTCTATTGGCCTCAGGGGGAAAGTGGTTAACACCTCACTATACGGTGCCCATTTCCTTTCAGGGCCATCAGGGGGCCGTTCTGCCAACTCTGCCACCTTGTGTGCTTTGGGGCGCAGCGGTCTCCAGCGAGTTCTAGTTTCGTTGTTCCTTGGCAATCATCCACTTCAGGGCACCGAACTGGCTACTCAGAAACTCCGGAGGCCAGTCTCGAGATACTGGTTCCCTTAGTAGATTTTGACAGCATGGAAGACTGCCAATATATCTCAATGGGTCCTGCACTTGGGGGTTCCTTTCCTCAGTGGTAGGCCCTGAGCAGGCTCTGGTTATGGAACAGGAGTTAAAACTCTGCTGGGGAAGAGGATCATTTAAAATGTGTTCCTCCTCATGACAGTGAGGCGAATCAGGACATCATCAGATCCGAGGACTGGTTTGTCACGACAGATCTTTTGGATGCATACTCCCATATTCCATCCTTCCTCAACTCAGGAAGTTCCTCAGGTTGCTTTTGGGGACAAAGCATACCAGTACTAGGTTCTTCCTTTCGGCCTAGTCTTGTCACCCCGTGTTTCTGGCTCAACGTGTGAGCAGATTGCCCACATGAAAGTATGGGGGGTTAAGGCTGAGCGCAACGAGAAGGGTGCTTTCTCCATTTCAGAGGACCACTTTTTTTAGGAGTGGTGTGGGATTAGATGACGATGCAAGCACATCTTTCTCCTGTTCGTATCGGTTTGATCCACACAGCTATGAGCAAGATAACTAGGCCAGTCACTCACTGACAAACTGTTGCGAGACTGTGTGGTCTAATGGCAGTTGCGTCCAACGGGATACCTTTTGGCCTGCTGTACATAAGACCTTTGCAGTAGTGGCTCAAGACCAAGGGGTTTCCCTTGAGGAGCAACCCATTCCGCATGATCAAGTTTACACGCAGGTGCTTTGTACTTTGGTTATGTGGAAGAGGTTTTGGTTCTTGTCCCAGGGTCCTGTGCTGGGAGCTCCTTGTTGTCGCGTAACACTTACGACAGATGCTTCCCTCACGGGCTGGGAAGCGATCATGGTTGGTCGCTCAGAGTCTGTGGACGGGTTATTCCTCTTGGCACCTGCCTGGTGATGACGACTTGGGCTCTACATTCCTGGGCACCAGATTTAGGGAGTAGACATCCTGTCGAGACAGGCTGAGGCCCGGGGAACGGAGACTCCACCCCGAGGTGGTGGAGCTCATATGGGTGCAGATGTGGCTGAGGCTGTCTCTGTACATGGTTTCCCTGATCGTTCTACTCCCGGGAGTTCTGGAGAGCAGAGTCATGGAAGTGTGGGTTTGGCCTCTAAGGAGGCCCAGCTCATGGACTCAGGTCTCTCAACTGAGGTTGTAAGACCACACTAACTTTAGAGCTCCTTGCACAAGGAAACTGGCGGAAATCAACAGCGGGATCCAGTTACTACTGGTACAGTGCTGGAATTTCTGCAGAATCAATTCTCTGCAGGGTTGTCCCCCTCCACTCCAAGGGTTTACGTGGCGGCCTAGCTGCTTACCACGCACCTTTGGGTGGTGTCTTTGGGGAGAAACCCATTGGTGTTTCCTTTGTGGTGCGTCAGATCAGGAGTATGGCAGCTTTGAAAGCCTTTTAATAGGGGTATCCCTACAGGAGGTCTGTGATGCGGCGGGCTGGTCCTTTCCACACACATTCATCAGGTTTTACAACCTAGATCTGGGCTTCACCCCTGGGTCCCAGTTGCTTTGTCTTAGCTGTGCTCGCATGATTTCACACAAGACAGGCACTGGTCAGTATGGCTGCATGGGTATAAACGTTCAAACAGCGTCATTCTCGACGCAACGCGAGTTCCCTTGAAAGGGAACGTCTCGGTTATGACTGTAACCTTAGTTCCCTGAAGAGGGAACGACACGTTGCGTCGCCCTGCCATACTTTCGCCGTGCCTGTGATCGACTTGCATCGGCCTTGCTTTAGAAGCTGACATTGCTTGGTCTGGGTGCGCTTTACAGCTTCCTGGTCGTGACGTCATCCACCTTCTGCCATGCCATTGGACTGATTTCACAGGTGCTTCACGACGCAATCACGCAGAGCGTTCCCACAGTTTCATTCTCGACGCAACGTCTCGTTCCCTCTTCAGGGAACTAAGGTTACAGTCGTAACCGAGACGTTTTAGTTAAACCTAATGACTTTTTTGGTGACAAATTCATCCATCTTGTAAAAAATAACAAAAACAGTGTTACAGTAATTGATTATAAAAACCACAATCTCATTGATAACACTTAAAATAACTTCAAAATTAATTATATCTCCATTATGTTTTTGTTTTTTTACACTTTTAAAAACCTTATTCGTCAATTACCCATATATATATATATATATATATATATATATATATACACACACACACACACAGTAAATATGATTATCTACAAAGTCAACATATCCTTACTGGGTTAAAATATCTTTAAAAAAGGTTTTCAACGACCATTGTAATACAGTAAGGACAAAGTCAAAGGGTAAATGAATATAGTTACATCCTGCTTTGAAACTGATACTCCAAAAACATATCCAGGAAAAGAAAGATACTGGAACTCTAAAACAGACTGTGTTCACGGTAGACTGATGCAGCGCTTCAAATCGAGCACAACTCGAGTCACTGTAGCTGAAACACACTAATGGACGCGTCAGCCTTTCAAGTGCTGCGAGGGAACAACTTAAAAGAGAGAACAGACATGTTGTGGGAGATCTCAGGTTCATAAAACGCACGCCTTCAAATGTGTTCATTCACATCAAATGATTTATATGCAACTCTCAAGTTTAAATCAGCCAGATTTCAACATCAGCATGATTTACATTTGAAAAGGGTCAGTATAGGGATGTTTCTCATGCACAGGAGTTTCACACTATCATAAACAAAGCTCTTTGTTTTTCCTCTTCGCTGCACTAAAACGAATCTTGCATTAGATAATGAGATTATTACATCAGAAGGAGGCTCATAATCACTTGTGCATCTTCATTATATTTTGGCTGCACCATCAAACTCCTCCTCCTGACTTCCTTTGATTCTACGAGCCTCAGTCATTTGATTGCAATAGATTTTGTCCCATTCATCATCTTGTCTTGTCTCAGATCATGTTCAACGTGGGTGTGACAAATTGAAGGAATATTCCAGATTATGTACAACAAGTAAACATAAAATGCCGTAAGCAACCTATATTAATAATCTTATATATTTTAAAGTGAGAAATAGTGCAAGAGGCAAGGTGGGATCCTGAAAAAATATGCAGTTTACCAACAAATGTGTGGTATACAACAGGGTCCATAAAATGTTTAACAATATTTTGACCCTTATTAAGAGTTTTGTTCACCTGTTTTAGTAAATTGTGGCCACGTTGAACTAATTTGTTTCCTCGTTTTGGTTTAACTTTATCCAAGATTTAGTAAAATGAGGGAGCAAATTATTATATCGTGCACACAATTTACTTAAAACAAGGGAAATAATTAGTAAAACGTGCTGACGTAATGTTAATTCGTGGCTACGATATACAGGTTTTTCTCTCTGTAGAGTCCAACCCCTTTTGACTATATTTTAGTTAAACAATTTTTTAAACTGCAGGGTGTTTTTGAACATCAAATGATAAAATGGGCAAAAAACTGTAGGTAGTTTTTTTTTTTTTTTTTGAGCAGGAAACAGCCACCTAATAATCATTCAAAACACCCTAGCAACCGCATGGCAACCCACTAAAAACCACTCAAAACACTTTAGCGACCGAATAGCAATGCTCTGGCAATTACCCACAACACCACTCACACATTTTCTTCAGACATCCTAGCTTTAAAGTCAAATGTCCTGAGCTCCAAAGAGACACGTATGCGGCTCGCCTGGAGCCCAGAGTGAAGCACGGCCCTCCTCTGAGATGACACGGCCACTGGGCTCTGATCACAGCAGGCGGGGGCACAATGAAGACTGCCGTTTTCTATTAGCAGGAGGGCAAGATGAATGATCACACTTCTCTTTTTTCCCCCTGCCCTGTGATTGCTCTTCTCTCTGAGCCTGGGCAAACATGTATGATGAAAATAAAGACAGAGTTGGAGCAGATAACAGGCTGGTTTGTTGCATATGGGATCACTGGTTTGGTAAATTATTTATGCCCTAAAGTGAGCAGAAGATAATTATACTAAAAAAGAAAAATACTACAAGCTTAAAAAAAATTGTGATTTGGCACACTGTACTGCACACACAGCTCTTCTGCAAGAAAACTGAGGCAATAATCCCACACTTGTTCTCTTATGTTGCATTGGGAAGTTCATTTTATTGAACGCTTTATGTAAATGAAGCTGCTCAGAAACACAACTGACTGATTAATTTTTAGCTTGACTCTAATTTAACTTCTTTCCACCAATTTATTGTATATTTTTTCAGGATTTTTTGATGAATAAAAAGTTTAAAAGAAATATCTAGTTCTGGAAGGTCATGTCAGTCAAGCTTGCATCAGCTGACTCTCAGCTGATCCAAATCTATCTAGAGGAATACAACGCCTATCACAGCATCCACTGTCTATCAGTGTTATCAGCAGCTATCATGTGAATTATGTTGTACATTAAATGATTGAACATGATAATGATATCTGCAATACATTTATGTTATGTTCTGTTTACCCTAAGGGGGGTTATCGCTGTTCTCTGCTCTTATCCATGCTAGGCTGCATGGAAATTGTTTGTTCTGTCATGAAGTTGATTGTTCGGTCATGAAACTCTAGATGGCACAGGCTCATACTGTAAGTCCTTAACCCAATCTGCTTGCAATGACATCATTCTCTATAGGGCACAGCTGATTGGTTCCCAATGTATTGGTAGCCAATGAGCTTGCTGTTAAACATTCAAATTCTTGCCTATTGTTTGCAGCACACTTTCAGAAACCCTCCACCTTCCCCAACCTGGAAGCTCTGCACTGTCTACAATGTCAACTACATAGAAGACTGACAGGGAAGAGAAGAAATAATTTTGTTTTTGTGCACAAAAAGTATTCTTGTCGCTTCATAACATTAAGTTTGAACCACTGTAGTCACGTTGACTTTTAACAATGTCTTTAGTACCTTTCTGGGCCTTGAAAGGTGGAATGACATTGCTGTCTATGTGTGGTTCAGAAACGTCTCGGTTACGACTGTAACCTTAGTTCCCTGAAGAGGGAACGAGACGTTGCGTCGAGAAATGACGCTTTGGGAACGCAACGCGTGATGTCGTCATGAAGCACGTGTGAAATCAGTCCAATGGTGTGTCGAGACGTCAGAAGCGGGTGACGTCACGGCCAGGAAGCTATAAAGCACGCTCAAACAAAGCAACGCTAGCTTAAAGTGTCTGAAGTAAGCGCTGACAGGCGTGCTGGAAGTATGGCAGGACGACGCAACGTCTCGTTCCCTCTTCAGGGAACTAAGGTTACAGTCGTAACCGAGACGTTCCCTTTCAAGGGAACTCGCGTTGCGTCGAGAAATGACGCTTTGGGAACGTTAATACCCACGCAGCCATAGTTACAAGGGCCTGTCTGGTGTGGCTCGTCAGTCACCAGAGAGAACCCGGGCCCCGGGGGAGCTAAGGTCAAGTTGATAAAACCTGACGAATGTGTGCGGTGAGGACCAGCCTGCCGCATCACAGACGTCGAGTAAAGAGGCTCCCGAAAGAAGGGCTTTGGAGGCCGCCATACTTCTGGTAGAGTGGGCTCGGACTGCTAGAGGTGACGGCAGTCCGGCCGACTCGTAAGCAAGTGAGATAGCCTCGACTAACCACTTACTCATCCTCTGCTTAGATGCCGGGGCCCCTTTATTGGGGGACCCGAAGAGGATAAACAGTTGCTCAGTCTTACGCCACAGGGCAGCTCTGTGGACGTAAGCATCTAGGGCCCGAACAGGGCAAAGCAAATTAAGGCGTTCCTGGTCTGACGTCCTGAAGGGAGGAGGACAGAAGGCCTGCAGTACAATGGGCCTAGCCACATTAGTGGGAACTTTAGGAATATAACCAGGTCTGGGATGAAGAAAGGCTTTCACCATACCAGGTGCAAATTCCAGGCACGAGGGAGCAACCGAAAGGGCCTGTAGATCTCCTATTCTTTTTAAGGAAGATATGGCAAGGAGGAACAGTGTTTTTAGGGTCAAAAACTTAACTGGAACCTCCTCAATCGGTTCGAAGGGGGCTAGGGATAGGCCTTGGAGCACCAAGGCCAAATCCCATGCTGGAACCCTCGTGCGTACCGCGGGCCTCAGCCTCAGGGTGCCACGGAGGAAGCGAGTAATAAGTGGGTCTCTACCAAGAGGAGAACCAGCCAAGGGTATGTGGTAAGCCGCAATGGCCGCCACATAAACCTTTAGCGTGGAGGGAGATAACCCTGCAGTGAACCGTTCCTGCAGAAATTCCAAGACCGTACCAACGGGACAGGAAACTGGATCAAACTGACGACTACTGCACCAAGAAGTGAAAAGTTTCCACTTGAGGGCGTAGAGCTTCCTCGTGGAGGGAGCTCTAGATTGGAGAATGGTCCCTACAACCTCGGTTGAGAGACCGGAATCTATGAGCTGGGCCCCCTCAGAGGCCAAGCCCACAGGCTCCAGAGCTCTGGGCGGGGGTGGAGAATCCTGCCCCCTGCCTGGGACAGAAGGTCCCTCCTGAGCGGAATCTCCCAGGGAGAGCCGTCCAGGAGAGATACTAGGTCCGAGAACCACACTCTGCCCGGCCAGCGCGGGGCTATCAAGGTGAGCCGGACGTAGTCCCGGCGAACTCTTTCTAGAACTCCCGGGAGCAGAGCGATCGGGGGAAAAGCGTACAGACGAAGCCTCGGCCACGTCTGTACCATAGCATCCAGTCCGAGAGGAGCTGGATGCGTGAGGGAAAACCAGAGTGGACAGTGAGAAGTCTCTCGAGACGCAAACAGATCCACCTGAGCCTGGCCGAACCTTTCCCAAATTTGCTCCACCACCTCGGGGTGGAGCCTCCATTCCCCGGGCCTCAGCCCCTGCCTCGACAGGACGTCTGCTCCAACATTCTGGACCCCGGGGATATAAGCTGCCCTGAGTGACAGGAATTTCCCTTGGGACCACAGGAGGATTCGGCGCGCCAACTTGGAGAGTGGGCGTGACCGGAGACCCCCCTGATGATTTATATAGGCGACTACCGATGTGTTGTCTGACCGGACAAGAACATGGTGGCCCCTGAGATCTGAGAGAAAAGTCTTGAGGGCCAGAAAGACCGCCAGCATTTCCAGGCAGTTGATGTGCCAGGAGAGGTGGTGAGAGCCCCACAGACCTTGAGTCGAGCGTCCGTCTAGGATCGCTCCCCAGCCCGTGAGGGAAGCATCTGTCGTTAACATTTTGCGACGACAAGGAGCTCCCAGCACGGGCCCTTGGGATAGAAACCAGGATTTCTTCCAAATGGCCAGGGCACGAAGACAACGCCGCGTGACCTTGATCATGCGAAAAGGATTTCCCCTCGGGGAGAATCCCCTGGTTTTGAGCCACCACTGCAGGGGTCTCATGTGCAGCAGACCAAAAGGTATCACGTTGGATGCCGCTGCCATCAGCCCCAACAGCCTCTGGAACTGTTTTACAGTGAGTGACTGGCCTAGCTTTAACCGGCTTGCGGTAGAAAGGATTGATTCGATGCGAGCAGGAGAAAGACGCGCCTGCATCGCAACAGAGTCCCAAACCACGCCTAGAAAAGTGGTTCTCTGAACTGGAGAAAGCATACTCTTCTTGGCGTTGAGCCTCAACCCCAGGCTCTTCATGTGAGCGAGGACGACATCTCGATGCCGAGCCGCTAACTGTTGTGAATGAGCCAGAATCAACCAATCGTCTATATAATTGAGGACGCGAATGCCCTGGAGACGTAGAGGTGCAAGAGCTGCATCCATACATTTGGTGAATGTGCGGGGTGATAATGCTAGGCCGAATGGAAGAACCCGATATTGGTAAGCTTTGCCCCCAAAAGCAAACCTCAGGAACTTCCTGTGATGTGGAAGGATGGAGATGTGAAAGTATGCGTCCTTGAGGTCGATCGTAACAAACCAGTCCTCGGACCTGATTTGAGATACGATCTGCCTCAGTGTCAACATCTTGAACTTGAGTTTCATAACGAACTGGTTCAAATGACGAAGATCTAGAATAGGACGCAACCCGCCATCCTTCTTTGGAACAATAAAGTAACGGCTGTAGAAACCGTTCTCTGCATCGGAGGGAAGTACATAATCTATGGCTCCTTTCTCCAATAGAGTTTTTACTTCTTGTTCCAGAACCAGAGCCTGCTCGGGGCCCACCACAGTGGGTAGGACCCCCATAAACCGGGGCGGGCGAGACCCGAACTGAATGGCATAACCTTTTTCGATTGTACGCAGGACCCATTGAGGAATATTTGGCAGTAGCTTCCACGCTGTCAGATATTCTACTAAGGGAACCAGTCTCTCGAGACTGGCCTCTGGTATATGTTGAATAACCAGTTCGGTGCCCCGATGCGGCGCACCGGCAGGGGGCAGCCGAACTGATCGCTCTGAGACCCTCCTCGGAGGGAGCGAACACCCCATCACCGCTAAAGTTACGGGCGGATGCTTGAGTGAATGTTCGCTGGGGGCCGCTGCGCCCTGGAATACCCGAGATGGCAGGGTTGGCAGAACGGCCCCCTGAGGGCACCGAAGAGAAGTGAGCGCCGTGCGCTGAAGTGTAAAACGCTTCTCTCCGGAGGGGACTGCCCTCAAAGTCCTGACGCTGCTGGCGTCAGGGCTTTTTCCCCGCAGCCTTCTTGGCAGTAAGGATGGATCGAAGGCTGCGGTTGAGACCGCCCACCCGTCCCCCCGTGTCGCTGAGGGGGAGTACGGGTGGTAACGCTCTGCTTCTGGGTGGCCCGATGATATTGTGAGGAGCTGGCTTTAGAAGAGTGGGGCTGCTGTTGTTGAGCAGCCCCGGGGGTATGAGAGCGGCGGGGGAGGAGCTTCTGGAACGCCGCCGCTTGTTTATTAGCCTCCTGGAACCTCTCAACGACCGTATTGACAGAGTCGCCGAAGAGGCCAGGAGGCGTAAGCGGGGCGTCCAGAAGGAAATGTTTATCCTTATCTTTTATAGAGCTAAGGTTGAGCCATAAATGCCTCTCCGTGGCCACCAGGGCTGCCATAGCACGACCGACAGATTTGGCAGTCTCCTTGGTGGCCCGGAGAGATAAATCAGCTGCCCGACGTAGCTCATTGACTACGTCGGGAGTCATTCCCCCGCCCTCATCAATATCCCCCAAAAGTTCGGCTTGGTAGGCCTGCAGCACGCCCATAGTGTGAAGGCATGCCGCAGCCTGACCAGAGGCCTGATAAGCTTTGCCCACCAAGCTGGATGTAATCCTGACGGGCTTGGTGGGCAATGTCGGGGCCTTTAGGGGCGATGCTGATTGTGGAGAGAGATAGCTAGCAAGCGTCTCCTCCACCTTTGGCATCGTCCCATACCCATGCTCCTTAAGCCCCACTATCGATGCATAGTGCGTGGTTTGAGCACTATGCACACGATAGGAGGCCGGTTTCCTCCAGGACCTCGACACCTCAGTGTGGAGGTCTGGGAAGAAGGGGAGACCCCGACGGGGAGGCTGCGCTCGCGAGGGCAGGAACCGTTCGTCCAATTTGCTTTTAGGACGAACATCCTGCCTCTCCGCCGGCCAATCGATGTTCAGTTTGGCCACGGCGCGAGTTATGACCTCCACCAGCTCCTCATAAGCCGGAGAGTGGGATGGCGAGTCCTCACTCTCAGCTATGTCGGTGCTCTCCACATCCAACTCCTCGGAGCTGGACACGTTGAGCACCGGTGCTTCACCCAGTGTGGAAGGAACCGCAAAGCGTGCTTCCAGACACTGGGAAAAAGCACTGGATCTGTCAGGTGAGGGCTGAGATAGGGCGGGGCCCGTCTCAAACCCCTCTGACAAATCCATTTGCGATCCCCAAGATCTGGATCGGCGCTGTGCCTCGGCAGCAGCGGGACCCGAACCCTGGGGAACGCGAGCCTGGGCGCTCTCATCAAAGAGCGCCAGGCGGGAGCGGAGCGTCCGCAATGAAAGGCGGTCACAATGCTCACAGTCAGCACCCTCGAGTGCTGACCGGGCATGCTCCGCTCCCAGGCAGGCAACACAGAGATCATGTGTATCCCCGCCCGTGATGTAACGTGGGCAGGGAGGAACACAAGGTCTAAATGGTTTCTCAGCCATAAAGGATAATAATAAAGACAGACAACACCAAATAGAACATACGAGACACAGAGCGCAACTGAAGACACAGAAGCTAGCGTTGCTTTGTTTGAGCGTGCTTTATAGCTTCCTGGCCGTGACGTCACCCGCTTCTGACGTCTCGACACACCATTGGACTGATTTCACACGTGCTTCATGACGACATCACGCGTTGCGTTCCCAAAGCGTCATTTCTCGACGCAACGCGAGTTCCCTTGAAAGGGAACTGAAACAGATTTCATCAAAAATCTTAATTTGTGTTTTCCGAAGATGAACGAAGGTCTTACGGTTTTGGAATGACATGAGGGTGAGGAATTAATGACAGAATATTCATTTTTGGGTGAACTAACCCTTTAAGGTTCAGTGTGTGACTCATGAACCACTCCAAATGATAAGGTAAGTCTTTTTGACAGATTCATTAAAAAAGATTTGAATCATTAGAGTCATTTGTTCATGAATCAGACTACACTGGTTTTTCTAACAGACGATTCCTTTTTTATATATATATATAATGATACTGGTTCAAAATAAGTATCGAGTCTCAGTTCCCAACACACTTTAAATAATCTAAACGGATCCCTAAAATTGATACTTCCTGCAGATTAAATTCAATCCAGGAGCCTCGTAAAAATTCTGGACTTGAATGCCGCGAGTTGCCTGTTATCATACAAGGTATTCTGACCCAGCACATCGAGCAAGTGGAGAGAGAAAGAGGCAATCAATGAAGCTCAGTGGTGGAAAAACAGGGATTTATCTCAACAAACACCTCACTTCCTCTACAGCCCTCCCAACATCTGGACCTTTCCGTCATTTTTCCCATTTAATCACGCTTAAAGGTTGAATGAGTATTTGCTGAATCCACCCTGTTGGGATTAGAGCTGTAATCGCAATAGGAGGGGCCCTGGGATGGGTAGGAAGACACAAATCAGGTAAAAGACAAATCTTTTCAAGAAAACTCATATTGTGTCACTATCCTTAAACTGTCTCAGATTTTGCTTGGATTTGCCAAGGTACAATCCTGCAACCAAAAGTCAAAGATCAAAGAGCTCTAACATTTTTCATCAAATTCTCCCAAGACCAAATTATCTCAATAATTGTTTCATCTGTTTCTAAATGCCTAAAATAGTCTCAGTTGTGTCTAAATACCAAACTGAAAATCTTATTAAGTCTTCTGGACTTTGAAAGAACAAGCAAAAACATTAGGAAGGAAAAGCATAAATGAAACTAATACCACAGTTGCTTCTCGAAGACATAAATTGAAGACTTTTGCTTAAAATATACAAAGTCAAAGATCATATGATATTTCTCATCAAATTCTTCAAAGATAAAGTTATCCGTGCTAATACCCACATCCAATTGTGTTTTTTTTTTTCTGAGGAATTTTAAAAGAAACACTGCAGATGTTTTTCGAAAATATATAACAGCTTGAAGTGTAATTACCAGCCTAAAACAATGAAAGTGAAACATGTCTTCCCATTTGAAGCCTGAAGATCCTGCAGATGATTATGGAGTATTAGCTACTGCCAGGACAGTTTATCTGCAGCAGGAGATGGAGCTCATCCATTCTGTCACTGAAATTGCTCAGACACAGTTTGTGGAGTTTATCTCTAAAGCGAGACGGACTGGAGGATGCGGCCTCGGTTCTGACGGGTCAGCAGACTTAAATCCAAAGAGCTTGTGTTCAAAGACCACACCAGCAGGAAGCGCATCAAAAGGACTCAGCCGCCCCTATTCCAAAGAGCATGTTTTCTCCAGATCAGCCACTGACAGACACTCTAGACAAAACAAGGCGAATTGGAAAAACATGAAGCTTTTTTATTCTTTTGGTCTGATGTGGATTCAGTGATCATCAAGTAATGTGAGAAAACTGATAACATTTTGAAAATTTTGCTCATGTAATTTGCCTTTACACCAACGGAACTGCTAAAATTGTTTCCAGAAAAAAGTTTCCATCACAGAAATGCATTGGGCCATATAATAATTGTACATATTTAATTATAAATTATACAGGCATTTAAGACATGTGTATGTGTATTTATATGCTTGTGTATTTCACTGTAATAAATAATGTATATTTTTTCAAACTTCTGTAATTTTTACAGAGGCTTCCGAAATAAAATAAAATAAAATACTGTAGCTTAACTATAAAGGTTTGGGTCAGATTATAAAAAAGTTTTTGAAAGAAAGAAGTCTCTTACAGTAAAAACTGTAATTTTTTTTTAATGTAATTTATTCCTGTGAATTTACTCCAGAGTCACATGATCCTTCAGAAATAATTAATTTGATGATTATAGCTGCACATTTATTATTATCATCAACAGTTGTGCTGCTCAATATTTTTGTGAAAATCATCATACTTTTTTTTTTTTTCAGGATTCTTTGATGAATATAAAGTTCAAAAGAACAGTAACAGTCAAATAGAAATCCTTTGTAACATTATAAACATCTTTACTGTCACTTTTGATCAATTTAATGCATCCCGGCTGAATAAATGCATTAATTTCCTTCAAAAACAAAATGTCCCATTTGAACAGTAGTGTATCTAATTTGTCAATGTCAGGTACTAGAGGCTGCTATATTTTAACAAAGTCAAAATGTTGGCAATTACAATTATCAGCCAACAAAGACTTGCGTCATAGTCAAATATGCGTCATAGTCTCATAAAACTTTACAGGCAAACTTTTCTTCACGCGTGATTGCGGTCTGACAGCAAGCTGAATGGACGGATTGAAAAAAAAGAGAAAAAAAAAAAAAAAATCACTCCTGTCTCGTCCCTCCACATGGTATCTGCTGGCCAATCTGTGATCATGTAAATACCAGCTGCCTAGGTTCTCGGAGCCATGGCAATACACACCCACACACTCCACGGCAGTCACATGATGGCAAATTCAAAGCTTTAATGATATTAATCTTTCAAAAACTGTCAATGCATAGCCTTTTTTCCACAAGTTACACTGGCTAGCAGAGATAGCACAAAGCGAGCGATGCCGAGGTTTATCAGAGATCGTACTGACCTACATACAGTACAAGCATACACACTCTCTCACACTCAGGCACATGGCTCTACTACTGCAAATACTCCACGCATTTAAAAAAAACACCTAGAGCCATGTGGTTTCATGTATGAGCTACAGCTTGTTGTCAGGGAAAAACGGAGAGACCTGGAGTGAATGGGAACAGCAGCCACATTGTTTTCAGCATAACAATGTGATTCCTCCATGTAAGGAAACTTTAACAGGCTCAGTTTAACAAGAGCTTGTGTCAGGATGCACTAGTGCAGTACGGATGGCGGGTTCAGTACAGTACAATCTTAATGCCAAAGTTTACACAGCTATTCAATTATATTATCATGCATGTAAGAAACAGTGTTGGTGGTAACGCCTTACAACTAATGCGAATTATGTAATCAGATTACTTTTTTCAAGTAACTAGTAAAGTAATGCAACAAAATATCTGAGTTATTGACTGACACCGCTCCTGTCCACATGTTGTGAGAAATCGGAAGTAAGTGCCTAGAGGTTGTGTGTGCTGTTTAAACATGATGGTTATTCTAGACTAGTTCTAGACTAACAATGCGTTCCAAACGGGATATATTGCCCTATGAAGGGCACTTCAGAGTGTCAACACTGCATTGGCTTCCTGTTAAACATCGTATAGATTTTAAAATCTTGCTAATTACTTACAAAGCACTAAATGGTTTAGCTTCCCAGTACCTGAGCGAGCTATTAATGCATTATAGTCCTTCGCGTCTATTGCGATCTCAGAATTCAGGCCAGTTGATAATACCTAGAATATCAAAATCAACTGCAGGTGGTAGATCCTTCTCCTATTTGGCACCTAAACTCTGGAACAATCTTCCTAGCATTGTTCGGGAAGCAGACACACTCTGTCAGTTTAAATCTAAACTAAAAACGCATCTCTTTAACCTGGCATACACATAACACATTATCAATTTTTTCAAATCCGTTTACCGTAGTCAACCGGATCCGGGCCGCATCCAGGTGAGACCAAGGACCTGCGCCTTGACATGACCACAACGCAGCCCTGAAGTATCAGCAGAGATTGAGTCAACTAGATCATCCACTGTGAAGGCCTCATCAACATGACAACCAGTGGCGCAGCTCCTCAACAACCGTCCATACCGGTGTGATGAATACGATCCTCAGCTGGATGGAACTAAATTAAATACTTTGAATGTTGCGATCCTATCTGACTTATAATAGCAACCTGAGTCGTAACAAAGCACTTTTTGCCAGAGGAGAACTGGCCCCCCGACTAAGCCTGGTTTCTCCCAAGGTTTTTTTCTCCATTTTAACACCTGTTTGCCACCTGATGTCACCTGTTGGAGTTTGGGTTCCTTGCCGCTGTCGCCTTTGGCTTGCTTAGTTGGGGACACTTGACAATTGACATTTGATATTCAACAGTGCTTTGATCTGCCTGCATTGACACTATTCTTTAAGAGCTGCTGTGCAGTCAAAATAATGTACCAGTTATCACTGTAAAGCTGCTTTGACACAATCTACATTGTAAGCGCTATATAAATAAAGGTTACTTGACTTGACTCCAAAAAAAAAAGTTTTGACCCCTACACCCTTCATCCCTTGTAAAGCTCTCACTCCGGAGGGTAAACCTTTTGAACGGATTAGGGTATAGGGATGAGCCCTTCCGAATGGAACGCAGGCTAAATGTAAACATACATTTACTACTTCTCTTCTGTATTCCAGAATGGCAGCACAGTTTAATGTGAAAACACAGGGCACGAAGTCAAGACAAGTAAAAATGTGACAAGAAAGTAAACAGAGCATTTAAAATGTTGGGGTCAGTAAGATATCATTTTTTAAATGAATACTTTTATTCAGCAAGGATGCAAACAAATCAAAAAAAGTTTCCTGAAAAAAAAAAAAAAGTACTATAGTTTCCACAAAATATGAAGCAGCACAACTCCTATCAACATGGATAATAATAAGAAATGTTTATTGAGCACATCAGCATATTAGAATGATATCTGAAGGATCATGTGACACTGAAGACTGGAGTAATGATGCTGAAAATTCAGCTTTGATCACAGGAATAAATTACATTTCACAATATTACCGTTTTAATTGCATTTTTGATCAAATAAATGCAGCCTTGGTGAGCTTTCAAAAACATTCAAAAATCTCGCCAACCACCAACTTTTGGACAATATCTGCAAAGCAACATAATATAAAATTCAGAATTTATGTTTTATAATACATAATATCACATTATGAATATAAACATATACAATATATTCATAATGTGAATCTATTTTTAAATGTATTTAATCTGTAACACTTTAGTTTAGGGTCCAATTCTCACTATTAACTAGTTGCTTATTTGCATGCATATTATTACTAGGATATTGGCTAATTATTAGTACTTATAAAGCCTTATTCTGCATGACCATATTGTACATCCCACAATCCTACCCTATACCTAAACCTAAATGCTACATCGACTATCTTACTTATCTTAATAATCAGTAATTAGGAGTTTGCGACAAAAGTTGTAGTTAATAGTTAATTAATAATGAGAATTGGATCCTAATCTAAAGTGTGACCTTTTAGTCATATCTTTTGGTTTACATCCAAATAAAAAGGGAAAATGATTAAATTTGATTAAACACCTTTCCATTTTCACACTTTCATTGTATTCAATTCATAAACTTAATCCATGCATTCTATGAGAATCAAACCCATGACTTTGCTGTTGCTATAGCACCACATACTCTGCTGTGGAATTATTTGTATAACACTAGAAAGTGCTATAGAAATAAAACAACCCTGTTGTGATATATACTGTTACAGTGATATAAAATGACTTGCACAAGATTTTAGTCATGCCGCCCACCCCTAATAACAATGTGCTTCCTCCACATAAGGAAACTGAAACAGAAGCTCGTGTCAGGATACACTGTGGAAACACACTCAAAGAAAGCAAATGCAGGGTACCAGAAGAAAGAAGCTCAAAATGATGCTATGCTTAATATAAGACCGTCGTCACGGCGTTGTTGCTATGGCTGCAGTTGTCAGCATGGCACAGAGGGCTCGTGCCATGACTGACAGCTGTGACAACGATGTAATCCAATCCCCTCGCTGCAAAACACAGTCTTCATAGAAGCCCGACTGCACAGAGATCTCGACGTGAACTGAGTAGGAGAGGAGCGCGTGGGCACCACAGTGGAACGACGCCAGTTGCATGGAATAATACTCTGACAGAGGAGAAATTCACACTCAAGTCCTATATCATCTTCAAGGCGATTAGACAGAGAGGGAATGAACCGGTGGGAAGGTGAGGGACAGTGTGATGGGGCAAAGTATCGAGCTCACCAGTATAGACCTTATGCACGCAGACATCTATAGAATTTGTGTTTGAACTTCCGTTTTTGCAGTAGCTCTGTATATTTCTATGGCATCGCTGCCGAAGAGTAATTAGCTGGTGAAATGGATTTACTTATTGTAGAGTTAAAGGATTAGTTCACTTCAGAATTAAAATTTCCTGATAATTTACTCACCCCCATCATGTCATCCAAGAAGTTTTTCTTTTTTTTTCTTCTTATTAAGTTAAGGTTTTTGAGGAAAACATTCCAGGATTTTTCTCCATATAGTGGACTTCAACAGTTACCAATGTGTTGAAGGTCAAAATTGCAGTTTCAGTGCAGCTTCAAAGGGCTCTACATGATCCCAGACGAGGAATAAGGGTCTTATCTAGAGAAACGATTGTTCGTTTTCTAAAAAAAAATAAAAATGTACACACTTTTTAACCACAAATGCTTGTCTTGCACTGCTCTGTGATGTGCCATACATTATGTAATCAAATTAGAAAGGTCACGCGCGAGGTGCGCGAAAGTACGGCGGTAGGGCGAAAAACTCAATTTTCTCCTTTAATTTTTTTTTTTTTTTGAAAATGGCCAAACGTTTCTCTAGATAAGAACCTTATCCCTCGTCTGGGATCATGTAGAGTTCATTAAAGCTGCACTGAAACTGCAATTTGGACCTTCAACCCAGAGTCCACTATATGGAGAAAAATCCTGGAATGATTTCCTCAAAAACCTTAATTTCTTTTAAACTGAAGAAAGACAGACAAACATCTCGGATGACGTGGGGGTGAGAAAATGATCTAAAAGCCATCTCTGATGCTATTCACCGAGCGCTTACACAGATACACACGGGTGAGTTTGAAAGCAGGCATCTATCAGCAGACATATTACGGATCCGCTGATGGACGCCTGCTTTCAAACTCACCCATCTGTATCTGTGTAAGCGCTCAGTGAAGAGCATCAAAGATGACTATTTACAACATGTTTTTGAAGCGTTGATCATTGTAGCCAACCACAGACATATTTGTTGAGAATGTGAACACAATGGCCAATCAGAGGTGTTTAAGAATCCTCCCAACAGTGCTCAAAATGATAAGGGGAAATGCTGGTATCGTCACATTTTTTAAAATTTCAGTACCGAAGTCAGTACTTTTGACAACCCTATATGAAATATTTGATTTGTTTACCTGCATGTTGTGTGACCATTATCCAACATCAGAGAATTTTTAAAATGTTAACTTAAAATCTCAGACAGTACAGTACTTCAAATAATTACTTTAGGTCAAAAGGTTTCGGCTGACAAAAACGTTTGGGAATCCCTACTTTAAAACTAAGAACAATTAATAAATCTTATTTTCCCCACTAATCGTCTTCAGAAGATATTTCAAGGGTATGTAAGGATGAATCAGAGTGAGTATCCAAATGCAAGCACAACCATTTATTAAAGGAAACAAACTATTAAAACTATTATTAAAACAAAATAATACCAGAACACAAGTAACCCAAAGAAAGCAGGTAGGAGCACAACATCAAGAACACACATACAGGAGTAAAAACCAACAAACAACAACTGAAGCACAGAGGTTAAATAGACAAGTTAACAAGGGACTGACAAGGGACAGGTGTAGGTGATTTGATCTAATGGAAACTAATGAGGGTAACTATGGTGACAAACAAGGTAGAAGGCAAAACAGGAACCAAACACAGGAAGTGAACACTGAAACAATAGGAACTGAGAAAAACTTCAACATAAAAGTCCCACAGAACACAAGACACAGAAACGGATGTGACAATAAGTAAATATTTTATGTCAAAAAGGTTCAACTCACAAAAAGTCTGGGAACCCCTAACAATACTGCGCACAAGTTTTAAGGTTCTTTAATGTTGTTTTGTATTCCGTTTTGGAGTGTTACAGACTTGAATCACTATAAACTGTCATTGTCTGAAAAAGAGCTGCATCAAAATTCTCCTTTTATGTTCCAAGGAAAAAACAGCATATGGGTTTGGAATGACATAATGAGTGAGTAAATAATGACAGAATTTTCATTCTTGGAAGCTAGAATATGAAGCATATGCCCACACATATGGGTCACATAGATAATAGCCCACAACCCACTGCACTCGAAAATATCAATAGCATGTCAGCACAAAGTCAGCGCACTCCTCTGGTGCTTGTGGAACTGTAAGCAGGGAGGCAGGTATCGAGTAATGAAGTTGAGTAATTAGAGAAGATGAAAGACATATTATTATTGGAATCGTGTCAGTAGATGAAGTGAACTGTAATGGGAGGTGCAACAGAGATGAAGCTCATCCCGCCGAGCCTTTATAAAGGATCTGAAGGCGTCAGTGCCTGGGTGTAAATCCGGAGGTGCTGCCACAGCGAGAACTGGCACTACAAACAACACCCACATCAGAGAGGAGAGGAGAGGAGGATGGAGAGAAAAGACACTGTAAAAATTAGGTTTTTACACAATTGTACAAAATTGGAAAGAAGGAAAAAGGAATCCATGTGAAAAATCACAAATAAAATCCAAAAGGAAAATCATAAATGAGATCTGTTTTCAATAGTCTCTCATACACAGCAAATAGATTAAGTGGAAGAATCAAGAATCAAGACTTTCTTGCTGAGGCTTAGTTCACCCAAAAATGAAAATTCTGTCATTAATTCTTAATTCTGTCATTAATCGCTCACCCTCTTTGGAACACAAAATAAGATATTTTTGATGAAATCCGAGCAATTTAACCACCACTTTTAAGGTCCAGAAAGGTACTAAAGACATTATTAAAATATTCTGCAGTGACTGCAGTGGTTCAACCTTAATTTTATGAAGTGACAAGAAAACTTTTTTGTGTGCAAAAACAAAACAAATTAACTCCATACTAAGTCTGCATTCTGACGTAAAACCTGGAAGCGTTGAGCGTAAACAGCATATGAGAATGACACAGAAGAGAAGATATTGTTGAATAAAGTCTTTATTTTGATTTTGCACACAAAAAGTATTCTAGTCGCTTCATAACATTAAGGTTGAACCACTGTAGTCACGTCGACTATTTTAAAGATGTCTTTAGTACCTTTCTGTTAAATTGCTGTCTATGGGGGATAAAAAAAAAATATATATATAAAAATATCTTAATTTATGTTCCGAAGATAAACGAAGGTCTTGCGGTTTTGGAACGACATGTGGGTGAGTAATTAATGGCATAATTTTCATTTTTAGGTGAACTAACCCTTTAATGTTTTGCTGTGTTTTTTGTAGCATCTGGATGCGAATCACAAATGATTGAGTCTACTCTAAGTTTATGTAAGCTGTGACGTTTGACCCCCTTTCTGTACATCACCACGTGGCGCAGACTGGTCGGGACCACATAGCTTTTTGTCACATTTTATTACCTCCCAAAGAGACTAACCACAAACATATGCCTTCTTATGGCACCTTTGGGAGCTTGACCCCCTGTTGGGCTAGAGACAGACTGGGTGACGCCAGGAGACAACCCAATATACACACACATACCTATATAGAGGAAAAACCCTTATAATCCAACTTATAAGTTAACCATTCTTTCTAGAAAATATATGGTGTATCCCTTTTATGTATGCATGTCCCCTAATTAGCCTAATTGTGATTTTTAGTTATTCAAGAATAAGTTTAAATGCTTGTAATCATATGTGTGCTTTCTTAATGTCTTTGTCATCCTACCATGTTTAGTTTTGTTCTAAACCTCTACGAATGCTTTAATCAACTGTGTGTTATGTTACTATAAAATGTAACATGCTACTTTTAAAGTACTTTTGAGAAAAACGTACCCAGATCTGATATCTCATAAGATATGCAAATTAGACCATAGCTCGTCTCCTTTTGACCAGACTTCATTCGTCTGTCCTCACTATCTTCCTTGGACCTGCGAGACGGACTTCTTCTTTCTTATTTTTCCGGCCATGTTACTTTTGAGTTAAACCTTGTTTGAACATCCCGCCGAAGACCCAGCTCGAAACGCACTGAAACCTCTGCAGAACGATGTGCATCTTTTGAACTACAGCATCCAAAATTGCCTATGCAAGTATAAGAAACATTTTCTTCCGCTGAGTTTTAAAGCTTACATTTGCTGAACTGATTCTGTGCTGGCTTTCAAAGGTTTTAACTGTCTGTAATTTGCCATTCTGTGATCATCTCTGTTTTCCCTGACTTTACTTTCGTTTCATTATATGTATGTATTCTCTGTTAGTTAGTCATATATGTATTCGTAGTTTCACATATTAAATCCATTATATTGCTTTATTGTTTCTGTTGCTGCTCATTAAGAAAATCAAGTCACTTCTACGTTCTGATTTTGCTAACTGCTTTATACTTGAGTGCTAGAATAGGAAGTTATTCCTCCTGGCCAGAAGAATAATTTCCTTTGTAATAGTTGATAAAGAAAAGTGGACTGATAGTTTGCTGGACAAACTAGACCAGTCTTTCTAAAATTAACTTTAAACTAGAACTAATTTTGAACATATATACGTAGTTAATTATAATCCATTGTAATTAATTTACAATATATGCATAATTCCCTTTTTGGCCGATTTATATTGTAATTGATCATAACGCGTTACAATTTTGATCAAATAAATGCAGCATTTTTGAGCATATAAGAAAAAAAAATTTGTAAGAATTATTTTTGGCGATTTTTGCCTTTATTGTGATAGGATAGTATAGAGTGGACAGGAAGCGAGGTGGGAAAGGGACTCAAACTCGGGTCACCCAAAGTGCAACGGCGCTATATGTCGGCAAGCTGCCCTCGAGGCTATCGGCACAGACTAAATTTTATATAATATATTACACCAACCCCAAAATTCAAAATGACTATTCTAGGACCAAATGATCTGAGGTATGCTATCCAGAATCCAGATTCATTTTATAGCTCTTTACTCTTACTGTGTGACAGTGTTTCATTTAAATGAAACACAAATGAACTCCATTAAGTCTCTGAAAGAGCAACCTCTGAGCAATAAAATGTTCCTCTGTAAAGTATGAATGAGTGGATGGGTTGATATTGTACACCAAAGACTAGAAAATCTCAGAAGGGTAAAGGAGACGGCCTGACCACCTGCCTGTTCTCTCACATCCAAGATCCTGTCAAACATGATTATCTGTAGTGAGAGACAAACTGAACACATTCGGGGGAAAGTTCTGCCAAGTGTGTTTACTGAAGCAATCTGGGTACAATGCTGGGAGCAGGTTATTTGAAATCACATCAAATCAGCTCCTGCATGGAACAATATAACCCGATAATCCAAACCCTGTACCTAACCCTAACCATTAGCTAACCCAGCGGAAGAAAACAATGACATACACTACCATTCAAAAGTTTGGGTTTGGTAGGATTTTTGTTCTCACCAAGGCTTTATTTTATTGATATTATTAAAATAATTGTTTTCTATTGTAATATACTTTAAAATATGATTTATTCTTGTGATGAAAAAGCAGAATTTTCAGCATCATTACTCCAGTCTTTAGTGATCCTTCAGAAATCATTCTAATGCTGATTTGCTGCTCAAGAAACATTTCTTATTATTATCAACGTTGAAAACAGTTGTGTTGCTTCATGTTTTTGTGGAAACCGTAACATATTGTTGTCAGGAATCTTTCATGAATACAAAGCATTATTGTAGTCTCGTTGTATTTTATGAGTATCCAACAAATAGATACCAAACTGCAGGAGAATTCACAGCTTTACATTCTTTGCTCAATTATCCACAGGAACAATGGCTATCGGCCAACTAAATGTCATTGCACTTACAAACACAGAATCCATTTCATTCAATTGAAAGTGTTGCTTCACAGAGATGAAAGAAGACCTCTTGAATGTGTATTGTTGAGGTGCTCAGGGCCTGTTTTCTCTAGGTGAACACCACCTTTCATTCATTCACCATGTCTTTCATTCTGCTCTAGAGGGTTCAGAAAGACATCCAAAGCAGGGATTCGAAGTTAGTTGACCTCTTTCAGTTGGTATTGTCAGAGTATTATTATTTTCATCCTCTTGCTGAAGAGACGCCTGAAAAGATTTGAAGTCATTCTGTTCAGCCTTGAAGGGGACCTATTATGCCCCATTTTACAAGATGTAAAATAAGTCTCTGATGTCCCCAGAGTGTGTATGTGAAGTTTTAGCTTAAAATACCCCACAGATCATTTTTTATAGCATGTTAAAATTGCCACTTTTTGGGGTTGAGCAAAAACACGCCGTTTCAGTATATGCCCTTTAAATGCAAATGAGCTGCTGCGCTCGGCCTAAGAGGGCGGAGCTTCAAGAGCTGATTCTCCGGTGCATGGAGTCAGTCAGGACCAAGCGGCAACCTCCCCCAGTTTCTCCCCCAGTTTTTAAAGCCAATACGGAAGTGACTTAAACTGTGATTCATTGACTGGCCGCTAGAGACAGGCTCCAAAAGAGAGCAGAATCTACTGAATTTGGGATTTTCCTTAGTTGTCAGTTATAATCATCAAAATTAAAAGAAATAAACATTTGAAATATGTCAGTCTGTGTGTAATGAATGAATATAATATACAAGTTTCACTTTTTGAATGGAATTAGTGAAATAAATCAACTTTTTGATGATATTCTAATTATATGACCAGCACCTGTAACGTCAGAAACTGCGAGTTTAGTTCTATTACGGTTATAACTTATATTGTCTTCTTCCACTATTAGTACAAGCCTGTTGTACCGGACCCCGTCCGAATGATGGCCAAAACTTTACAGATGAGTTTTATAACGTTTATTGTGCTTCAAACAAAAGATGAAGCGTCTGTTTTCACTCTAAAAAAAATCACTGTGAGAGCTTAATAAAACAGTGCAAGTGTGCATTAAAATATTATCCATAAACTCTCTCTCTCTCTCTCTCTCTCTTGCATTATCATCAGCATACGCAGCGAAGTACACAGAAATACTCGTTACAACTAAGAATAAACAAATATATAAAGACCTTACGCCTTTTCAGGTTTTGCTTAATAAAGTGGTAAACTTTATATCCGTAAATCAACTCCGATGAACTGTAATAAAATGCTCTCACCTTCATTACTGCCGTATCCGGTATCACTCTGGAGACTGTAAGCTGGATCACGAACAGTACTGATCTATCCTTGAGTAACAACTTTTTAGCACAACCTCTGTTTTGTGTCCCTTTGTATTGACATTCATTCACAAAGCAGTCCGGTGTGATATGATTTGCGCAGACATAAACGAATTTCGGTACAGTTGAGGGAGCATTTTCTGTTAAAACGGCAGTGTCTGTCAACATTCGTGGGTGGGGCCAGTGGCTAATGTGACATCACATTGCCAGGGATCTGGAAACGGCTTGTTCTGAGACACTGCTTATGATTTATAAGGGTTAAAAAAAAAAGGAGTGGTGGATTTTTATCATTACAGGATGGTTGTGTACACACACTGCCAACACACGTTTATGTCAAAAAAGTGAATTTTGCATAATAGGTCCCCTTTAAGTATACAAAGCACAGTGTGTGTGTGTATATATATATATATATATATATATATATATATATATATATATATATATATACACACACACACACACACACACACACACACACACACACATATGCTCTGTACGCCTTATATGACAGCACCCTATACCTGACATGACAATTTATAACGCTCTACATAGGCATACAAATAGCGCTCATCATGTAAAGCACACAACAGAATTGACTTACAATTGATTTCAATACAGTTCGGTGTTATAAAGTTGCTAAACATTGGTCATATGCAATCCTGGTATTGTATATTATGAATATTGTTGGTAGGGGTGGACGATAAGACCAAATTGTTAATCACAATATGAGTAATTTTATTTCACGATAACGTCTCGGTTACAAAGGTAACCCTTGTTCCCTGAAAGAGGGAACAGAGACGTACGTCGGACAACCTGACTGAATGGGAACAATATACTGTATATCACAATATAGTTTTGCTTTAAATAGAAAAAAAATAAAAATTTATACCATTGAAATTTCATAATTCCTGTCAATATTTTGAATATCACAAAAAACTAATAGCCTACTAGTCTAAAAAAAAAAACAATTCTCAAGCTTACCAAAGACAAGTAAACAGTGATAAAGAAAGAACAAATAAACTAATTACAAGCATATTGGAAAATAAACTACAATAGAATGAAGACACAAATGAAATAGACCTACCTGAAAAACTTCAAGCACTAGAAATAAGAAATACTACTTAAATTGTAATCAAATGTAAAAAAAAAAAAAAAAAAAAACCCTGCATAGTTCCCTGTGTAAATTAAATATTTATTATATAATATATATTATATTATATTATATAAGTTACAAAAGTGATTCAGTCAAGAGCACTGAGAGATTTTCTTTTTTGTTGTTTGATTAACATTAATGATCAATTCAGTACTTGCATGCTCTAGCAGCGATATCATGTGCGCGCGTCTCTCAGGCAGTGCTCAGAAACCATCTCCCTGACAATGCGTGCAAACAGTAGTAAAATCAGTTGTCATTCACTGCTTACTGCACTTCACCTGTTTAAAATCACTTGTGTTTTTAAGCATTGCGATTTAAATACATGCTGATAAGCTTGTGTGAATGCAGAGCACAGCAACACAGTCAGCGTAACCGATATCAAAATCTCTATCGGTTGACAAATTTCTACCAGTTAATCTTGTCTACCGGTGTATCGCCCACCTCTAGTTGTTGGCTATTTGATTAATTTCTTTTTTCCTCTTTTGGATAAAACCATCTGCTAAATGCATAAATGTAAGCTAACAACACAAAATTCTAATAAGAAAGTAGACATGCATGATGACTCATTTCAGACAGTTCAGAATTGTTTTTTTCTTTTGGGAGACAATAACTCCATTAATCGTGCACTTTGATATTTGAAACTTTGCAGACCTTTTACATTCACAAACAGCTACACACATGAAAGGTATTATCCGAAAAAGCAAATAATAGGAGCACTTTAAAATGCCGCCTTACTAGCCATACACAGCCACAGAACTATCAGATCTACTCTATAAAGCTTTATGCAGAATAAATCTCAGTTTTAGTCTTTCTTTCTTATAATTCTTCTCAAACCATTTTCTCCAAAAGGATCCTTATGGGTTTTTCATGCAAGATGCTTTGTAAAGTAATAATCATATGTGGTCGGCACTAAGACATTGTGGAACATGGTGTAAAGGACTAATCCTCTTATGCCACACTAAATAAACTTTACGGATCTAGAATAATCTTTAATCCACACAACAGCGCCATATTAGAGATGCTTTGGTTTTAGCGTAAGCCCTGCCATTTAGATTAAACAAACACCATTTTCCCAGCAGGACAGAGACCACCCATGATCATCCAATAAAGGGCGACCTATTTCATAAAATGCTGATTTTTTAAAAGAAACTATTATGCTGTAACACATTCACTGACCTTTTGAGACATTATGTAACAACTGTATGCCTTCATTGTAATGTAACAAACAAGGCAAGGTGTAGTTCTTCCTTCGATGAAATAGAGGGATTAAAAAGCAATATTCCTCGAAAGGCTGGTCTGTTCATGTTCTACCAGGGTCGATGTTTGGGTTTTACAAATGCTGTTGTTTTTTAATACTGGAATTTGGTCTGAATGATACATAAAATATTCGTAATAGGTTTACGTTTTTTAAACAGGTAATATAAAATTAAGTGACATCATGAATATCACAATTATTTTAACATGCTCTTTATTTGTCATTAAGTTTCCTAAAGATCATGACACTGATGTATTACTAATTTGACAGTATTAAAATTCAAAACTCAGATGCAGTCCCCATCTGACATTTTACAACTGTTTTAGTTAAAAATATGACTGTTAATATTGCTTGCTTATTTCTAATATTTGCTGTTTTTTCCAAAAGAAATATAATTTTTTTTTTTAATGAATGAAAATAATTATATACTCAAAAATAACATGAAAATAAAGTGTTAATTTAGTAGAAATGTTGTCTTTTTTTTTTTTTTTTTTTACCGTATTATACATTTTGCAAAAAATATTTTGAATTGTCTACAATGGTGTTTTGGTTTAAATAATAGTGCTTTTGACTGTAAAGGAAAAAAAAGCCCCTTTAAATCCATTTTTTTAGCAAATACATAAAAGTTATATATTATATCTTTAAAATGCTGGGGGGGAAAATTTAAATTTAATTCTTAGTAGTGTTGTCAAAAGTACCGACTTCGGTACCAAGTCGGAACTACTACTGAAATTTTTTTTAAAATGTGACGCTTTGAGCGCTGTTGAGCAGGTTCGTAAACACCTCTGATTAGCCATTATGTTCACGTGCTCAACAGATATGTCTGTGATTGGCTACACTGATCAAAGCTTCAAAAACATGTTGTAAATAGACATCAATGACGCTCTTCACCGAACGCTTACGCAGATACACACAGGAGTGCTTGAAAGCAGGTGTCTGTCAGCGGACCGGTCCGCTGCCTGCTTTCAAATCGCTTTCAAATTCAAACGCTCCTGTGCATTGATTATTGGAGCCAATCACAGACATATCTGTTGAGCACATGAACACAATAGCCAGTCAATCCACTCAACAGAGCTCAAGGTGTCACATTTTTAAAATTTCAGTACTGACTTGGTATTAAGTTTCAAACTAAAACGGGCTCTGCAGCATTTTCAAAAGTCTCCATTTTCTAGGGTCGAAAACATTGGAGTAGTGTAAATGACAGGCGTAACCGTAGCAAAAGTTATGCGTTTTAAAACAAAACCACACTAGTGTAAACGGGGCCTAAGTGTTGATGTCTCCATTTAACCAGTGTACAGTGACTATTCTGAATGTATAGAACACATCATCATCACATGGGCACAAAGAGCTTACAGTTTTATGAGACTACCACAAATATCACAGAATTATTCCCTGTGGGAATCTATGAGTAATCGGTAAAGAAAGTAAAATGTGACAGAGAGTGGAAATTATGTAATAAACATAATGAAAACGCTTTAGTTTTATACCCACTGTACATCTGCAGCACTTAAGAACATGCATCCAGGGTCACATTTCATCCCAAAGGAATATGTGCTATAATTCAGTGGTTAAAGCGTGCAGAGAATAGGATGCGCTCCATTTAGTGAATATGAGAATGATCAAACTGCTTCTGGGGAGTTCATACTCTTAATGTACAGTGCAATTAGGACTGCAGCTTTCTTAAATTAGAGCCACATTTAGGTGCTTCAAAATAAGCAGAAATAAAAATCAATCACACAAGGGAAATGTATTCTCCAAACTGTTGAAATGCCATTAAACATTCCGTGAGAATAACATATTCAGAGAAAATCGGTCTCGTTTGTATGCACGTCCTAAATTTGAAGTCCTTTAGCAGGGATCTAGAGTATTTTTTAACCAATTATAGTAGGAGAGTTCGCTTGCCTGTAGGTCCGTATGAAAATCAGGGTCACTCGGGGTGACATTAAAATGCATTCTCTGAAATGAGTTCGAAATTTCACCCGGCACATTTCCTTATCTGCCTCTCAGAATGGAGGTGACAATTAAGTCACCTACATTTTTTCCCCCCATTTAATTTTCTTGAAATAACACTTCTGTCTTTAACATACACTCCACTTTCAATAAAGCCTCATATTTTGAGATGAGGAATCTTCAAACAGCTAAAAAAAACCTCTTAAAACAGTAATTATTTGGAATATAAGTGACCTTTGATCCCATGCTCTTAGTCTGAACTCGATAAACTTCAAAGCATTTGGAAAACCACAAAGTCTATGTGGACATACCTGACGTAAAGCATGTAAAATGAGCCAATGTGGGTGTGTGTGTTTGTAGGAGTGAAGCTCTTAACAGAATGCAACCTGCATGCTCCTGCTTCATTAACACACCTTATTATAGAGGCAACGTGGTGTGAAGTGTGAGTAGCTCTGACAGCACAACTTTGTTCTCGAGGGATTGTGTGATCAGGAGACAAGAGGAGAATCCTGCGTAATCTGGGTAATCTCTGCTCTAAGAGTGGATAAACCCTGCTGGGCCACACACAAGAGTTCAGTCATTAACCATTCCTACTGTCATAAATAAACATGAACCAGTACAAGCAAAATATTATATAATATTAAACATTAAATGTGTAAAATTGCACAATTTTTTTTTTTTAAAACACCAGCAAATGCCACCTTCTTTATGTAAAAGAGTACCAATCATATCATAATAGCATAGCTAAGATGTTACTTAAGACTCATAGAACATGGGTATTATGCTCAACGATTCATTATGAAACCAGGAGAACGTTGCTGCTTTTAAGAAGAATACACTGTATGTGGTCTCTAAGTTTGGTCACGTAATGCGTGTCCTAATGTGCACTTTGGATCTTGTGGAATCACATGGGAAAACATGGCTAGAGCTGTGAGCAATGCCTTCAGCGAGTAAAGGAAAGTGCTGCTTTTCTAACAGAAAGAGTAGATCTTCTTGGTATCAAGGTGTCCCTTTAAAGGGATAGTTGACCCAAAAAGGAAAACACTGTCATTTTTACACTCAGGTTGATTCAAAACTGTATATTCTGAGAAGTCTCAGTGTTTTTGTCGATACAAGTTAATGGGAAATGTTGTTTGGTTACCAACATTCTTTAAAGTACCTTCTTTTGTGCTCCACAGAAGAAAGTAAATGCATACAGATTTGAAACGACAGATTTTCATGTTTGGGTGGAGTATCACTATATATATGGGTATATAGGTAAGGAATAATTGACGACGGGTCGTTGAATTCTTAGAAAATAATGCACACCCGAGGTGGTAATGTGGCCACGACACCTCGGGTATGCATTATTTTCTAAGAATTCAACGGCCCAGAGTCAATTATTCCGCTTATACTATGGTTACCACACCTCAAAAAACTGTTCCAATGTTGTATATCAAGAAATTTTCAGGTTTTTGTCCTTAAAAACACTCTCGTGTCTGGGACTAATTTCTTACGCATCTCATCCCAAGCCTTCCCAAACGTCATTTCAGAATTAGTAACATAGGCTTGAGCCATTGATAGCAGAATAATACCGTTGATACAGTTATTAACGCACTTGAGAGAGAGAGAGAGAGAGAGAGAGAGAGAATATTAAGCATATGTTAATTAGCCTACCTGAGTCTGTGCTTCTCTCACGGCAGCAGTCTCTCTACTAATAGCAAAGTTTATCTATCTCAAGAACTGCAGTTATTACCTCGCTGGTGTGAAATGTCATGTATCTTATAAGTTAAAAACTATTTGACTGATTAATTTGTCAAAGCAGTGCTAACAAAACGTTTCTGTGCGCGTGTGTGTCCGTACTATACAGTACGTGTGTACATTTGAAAGAGAGAGAGAGAGTGGGAGAGAGTATGCGCTTCCAGGACACAATAAAACATATTTTGTGGCAAAAACCATTCAAATAATTTGTCATTTTCATCCTATTCACGAGTTCACACTTACAAATAATCAGATAGTTAATAGTAGTATGCGTATCAGATAATAATAGTATGCGTATTTGGCGTGCTGTCCGAGGGGAAGCTCCGAGCTCGGTATTTGGCCCGAACCCAGAGTACTCCACCCGTATTTCTGGTTTAGGAAAGTAACCAGGCAAGTGTGAGGAGACGAGGTGATGGAAGGGATGCTAAAAACTGTCAAAAAACATAGGTAGGTCGACTGCGTATATATAGTTCTCCACTAATGCTGATTGGGTAGACATGTTGATTGCTGATTGATGACTGCTGGTTGGAGTGATGTGATGATTAGTTAGATCATTTGAATGTGTTCCTCCCTAACTTTGTTAATAAAACATCATTTCTTTACTATATTTATTTGCTTGATCGGTATCGTTGTGGATTTTGTTTCTTTTGCGGTTGTAGGCTGTAGGACCTATTGAAATAATAATTTGGCAAAGTGATATGAAACTGCAATGCGGTCAAGACCTGCCTCGTGACTAAACAAAGGGCGCCAATGTGAGTGTGCCCACCGACGTGCAAAACGGCAGGCGTAAAAGCGTCATTTTTTTTAAAACGCCTCGGGTTCGTTTTTTTGGTTTGACACACCGCGTTAAAAACTGGCCGACCAATGAGATTGGCGCTTTTGTTCACGTGCCTGGGGCTGCTGAAGTTCCAGTAAAACATGACTTGGTGGCGCTCAAGCACAAAATGGTCTTGCAGAGCACACATTGATACCAAGACAACGAAAAGGAAGCAAGTAGATGAGGTAGACCCCTAGAAACTATGGGTTCTCTGCCAGTTCTTGGCTACACCAATATATGTGCATTATATGCCATTTTATTTCTGTATTTTTTTTTTTCTTTTACATTCAAGAAATATAGTTGAGAATGTCTATTTCATAAATATGTTTATTTGCACTACCGTTCACTTTCACTACTGTCCACTTGCACTACTGTCATTGTGACTTATTTGCTCTACCGTTTCTGACTCATGTCATGTATATGCCATATATGTAATTTTATATCTGTATTTTTATATTCTTTAATTTTAATAGTCTAATTCATAAATATGTTTATTTGCACTACCATTCATTTGCACTAAGCACAAGCGCCATATACTGTCAGGGAGTGAATTTGCACATTCACTCGGCGCATCGCCAGTGAAATGTATGAACACTAAAAACGCCGTGAAAAACGCTGGCGATAAGCGCACGCAATAATCGTCCTAGTGAGTATGAGGCTTTAGAACATTGATCAACCAATCTGATTTGCGCATTCAACAGCCACGTAGTATAATGAACAATATATTTTGTTATATGGAACAAATAAAAGGAAAGCTGATGATATAAAAAAGTTGATCCATTTTTTTTCCAGCTAATTAAGGAAAATACTTGTTCTTACTAATACTTGTTACTCTATGAAAAATTTTATTGGCGCTTTTAATTTAAAGATGGAACTATCATTCCATCAGCCACAGTATTGAGCGTTGCAACTTCTTGCATTAATTTTTAAACAACTGGATTGTCACCTTATTGTAAGTAGGGCTGGGTATCATTCAAAAAATTTTGATATCGATAGCGATACCGATACCTTGACTTAGACACCGATTCCTGAACGATACCTTTTTCGGTACCAATTTTATAAATTCTGTTTTAACAAAATTACATTACCTCAAAAAATCTTTGGTTTTATATTTTAAGTTTGCTGACTTTTTTTTACAGACTCAAAGACTCATCTCTTGAGCCACTGCTCAAAGGAATAAAAAAGGCTGCTTATAAATTAACATTTATTTAAACTTAAAGTTCTTATTTGGCTAAATTACATTTCCTTAACAGCCTTTAAACACAGGCTTTACTCTCTTCAAACTTATATTTTGTGAGCGCTTGCCTACATCATTGTTGGACATATAATTATATATAATTGTATAATTTCTGTTAGTTAAGTATATTTTTAGTTAAAGCTGTTAAGTTATAAAGCAATATCTCATGTAGGGTTTTCGTTTGTGTTTTATATAATGACCACTAGGAGGTGCTCTAGGCACATGCTTCCTTGATTGGTTTTCTCTAAAGAGAAATACATTCAGTTGAAAACTAAAGTAAATGAGTGACGCACGTTGGCGTTCTGGGGCCAGATCCTGTGCTCGTGTAGGCGAACTAGAGCCCATCACAAACCGGTCATGTGTTTTCTATAGACTTGAGGAACGAATGCTGATGTAACACTGCTGTGTGTTGTACCTGCCTATACTACACTCTTCGATACTCGATAGTATCGAGGCAATTCAGTCAGTACCTAAAAAGTATCGAATTCAATAACTGTAATTGAATTTCCTAATTGTAAGTTGGTGTATTATTAAGCAACATGCACAAACGAGGAATACTAGTCTATTATTATAAATCCAGTAGATTGTTAGAACACATTACGCATAGACAATAACCTACAAAAGACTAAACTGAATAGGGAGTATATATACAGGGGATATCAAGGAACTAAATAAGAAATAGCTGATATCAATTAAACATAAAAACAAACAGGGACGTAATCAGAAACCAAGGAAACCAAAACTAAACAGAGCAGGGAAACAGGAACTAAGGGAAACAAGACTGTGACACTTATTATGTCTCTGAGTAAAAACTTGGCATTATTTCTTCATCCTGAAAAACTACAAAAACTATTCAAGATAGTAAAAGATAGTTCAGACTCTGGATGAGCTGCTTTTCAAATTCACACATCTGTGATGTCAAATGCTATGCTAGCACAGTTTCATGAAAACAATAAGCCAGTTCTCCACGTTACTTCATGCCTAAAATCTCTTCTTGCTTGCGGAAAAATCACAGTAATTGACAGCCTCTCATGGTTTATTGCTTTAGTAACAACACATTGACATCCAGAACTCGAAAAATAATCCCTCTACAAATCGAATGATGCATTATTCCTCCTAATTTCTTATGCTACTCACTATTTAACCAAGAATACAAGTCAAGGTTGCTGTAACCCAAACAGTCAATTTATGCCAGTAAATACCCTCATTAATTAATAATCAATATTAGCTGAGTCAATATTAGCCTGGTTTAAAACACATGGGAGCCGCAGCTGAGATCTGGAGCAGTGGGGGTTAGCACCACAATACTGTATATCGATAAAATAAGAAAAGACTTCTTCTAATTGGAGGCTGAGGCACGGGGAGATAAGGACAAAATTGCTCCGTTCTTCTCTAGGGATATTTGAACATCAAACCCGCGTTCAGACGGCAAACAGGGAGTGAAATGTACAGAGACCAGCGTGCCATTTAATCCAGCCTGCTTATTAGAAATAAAAGCACCAAGTATGCCAGCGGTATCAATTGCAACAAGAAAAACGCAGCCATTAAGAATCACTTAAAGAAAAGCGTGTAGGTTTTAACCATAATTTCGAGGCACGCTGCTTTATTCGCTTCTAGAGCACTCGTGTTTCCAGGCCTGTTATATGAACATCTCCATCATGGGGGATATCAGCCCTAGACAGCAGATTTATTGCTCTTCTGTGAAGCCAATAAACAGCAGAGATGTGAGCCATTTCCCCACAGGTTGAAGCCCGAGCTCTTCTACGGTCAGATTCATTATGCATACAGTACGTCATACATCAAAACTAAATTTCCCTCCCCTTGAGCGCTCTAGAAAGCGCAATAACATTATCACACCCGAGCGATATCACCGTCACACAGCACAGATATGCTACTATCATGCATCTACCTATCCAAGATAGACTCTCAACATTTCCACCAGATGTTTTTCAATGAAATGAGCCAATGATCTGTAATTACTGTGACCTACAGGACAGAGATATGTAGGTTAAGTTTGCCTGCCGCTCCGCTTGTCTGCACGCATATACTAGGGATGTTTTCACAGTATAAATCCCAGCAGCTCCTTTAATCTCCTTACGTGGTTACATCCTCTTTAAAAATTCACTAACATAGTGACAACTGCACATTGACTCGGGACGTTGCTCTGGCCAATAGGAAAATCCAAACTGCCCATTTAGACTTTTGCTGATCAGATACTGCAAATGAAGATTTGAATCCTTTGTACAAACTGTAATCAAAGTATATGAACTTTTTATGGGAAAAATTGCTGATTCTTTTTACTGTACAACAAAAAAAAAATGATATACTATTTAAATTACAAAAATTGTAATCATGAATGTATTTATTGTACTGAATTTAATGCATATATTTTTATTTGAAATACTGTGCCAATAGAATAATTTTCATTAATGTATTACAGTAATGAAAATGTGATTTTTTGTTTTGTTTTGTTTTTTTGGCATTACAGTAATGAGAAGTAGGTGTTGAGATGTGTTTTGTAAACAGAAGAGCACTATAAAAAATATTTTCATGATTTGTTATCAACATTTTTTTCTTTTGTCAAATCAACTTCAGCAATTAATGTGGTTCAGATAACATAATATTTTGAGTTTCTGTTGATTAAACCAATCGCCTTCATTGTATTAACTCAAATTTTTAATTTCAATAAACTCAAAATTGTAAGGCAACCAGGTAACTTACTTTTTTAAGGTAAACCAACAATTCTTTTTTTTACAGTGAGGTGAGCATAAAACGGCCAAATTCGCAATCAAAAGTCATATAACTTCCATTACTTGTACCTCGGAGCTCCTTCCATTATTTTGTCAGATTTCATTATAATAATGATATGGCTGTTATCTAGCACAAGAAATCGAACAATCAGCCTGGGAAAATGGAGACAGCCTACTGCACGGAAACGGGGACACATTCTCTACTGTGCAGACTTTGAGAAACAGAAATTAGGATGATGAGAAATAATTCAAACACTCTTTGCAGAGCTGTTTTGAAGTGCGAGTAAAGACCTCTACTTGTCCTTTTTCATCACACCAGATAATAAATAAATTACAATGCAACTTTGTACAGACTGAGGACGCCTGGAACCTTCATATCCCAATTGATATCCATCAAGGTACTTATGGAAATAGCCATTTACCTGTTTCCCAGAAGTACAGCGACTTCCCGTCTCCTGTCGTTTGGGAGCAAACGGTCCAGATTCCACAGAGCAGTAAAAATAACCTCCATAAACACAGGAACGCTGTCCTTGCACCCCTAACCCCAAGTCCCATGGCTCCCCTAAGTCGGGTAAAATCCACTCGGCTGGGAGGAAGAGAAACCCCAATGAGAGCAGAGAAAGAACTTCAGTCGCACAGACTGAAAGAGTTTGCGTGCCTCTTCAGTTAGTGTTCCCCGAAGGAACGGTGCATGTGGCAGATCTCCTCGTCTTCTGCTCCTCTGGTTGGCTGGAGCGAAAAGCAGAACGCTTTGGCTAAACAATAGAAAACGGCAGCCACAGTTACCGGCACTGCTGCTCACTGCTGCCGCTGTCCTCTGCCTACTGCAGCTGACTGACGCCGCATCTCCCCTCCCTCTGCCTCACACTCTCTCGCTCACTCACTCTCTCTCTCTCTTCCGAGCTTAGGGCACAAGGACGCTCCTTCGCCATGCTCCTGTGACGCTAAAGAAGACAAGATAAGAGGAAAGTGCTGTCGCTAAGCGAGGGAGGGAGAAAGAGGGAGATTTATGAACTGCATATTGCACATTTTCTGTGTCTGCATGTAAGATTATTTTTATTTTTTCTGTGCCTCATTCTCAGTTTGTCTTTTTCATCCATTAAATGACATAGGCCTATGGGAAAAGAGTCATGAACATGAAGCCAATCCGTTCACAAAACCTTCTCAACTTTTACTTCTGTACTTGGCTTTTATACATGTTCAGGGGGGGGTGTAGCAACTGTAACAACTGTCCAATGAGAATATACATTACATTATTACAGAATGTGAGAAACAGAATAATACGTCTATACATGGTCCGTTTCCAGCCGAAGGCACCATTCGTCCTAGAGCAGCCTTTCGGGCCCTTTCTCCTAGTCAAAGAAAGAGGGACCCTTTCTAGGCTGCTTTCCAAGAAACACACACACACATAGATAGAGTGGACATTACAACAGATGTGTGATGAAACAAGAACAACTCTTCTCCCCTCTCACCCTTGCAGCCTTAAAGACCAGGAGAGAGAAAACGGAGAGAAACAGAGAAAGAAACGTCAGGCTGATAAGATTTATCTTTCACTGCGTATTAAGGAACTGGAGTTGAATGAAGCGAGATGATATATACAGTATTAATGCCTAAAAAGTGTCAAGTCGCACTAAATGCTCTGGCGGCTGAAAGCATTTCAAAATTGACACCATTTACATTCTTAAAGGATTAGTTCACTTCAGAATGAAAATTTCCTGATTATTTACTCACCCCCATGTCATCCAAGATGTTTTGTCTTTCTTTCCTCAGTTGAAAAGAAATTAATACTTTTCTCCATATAGTGGACTTCAACAGTTACCAACGGTTGAAGGTCCAAATTGGAGTTTCAATGCAGCTTCAAAGGGCTCTACATGATCTACACAAAGGAATAAGGGTCTTATCTAGTAAAACGATCGTTCATTTTCTAAAAAAAATAAACATTTTCCAAAAATAATTTTTAACCACAAATGCTCGTCTTGCACTGCTGTGCGATGCGCCACGCATTATGTAATCATGTTGGAAAGGTCACGCGGAAGTACTGCGGTAGGGCGAAAAACTCATTAGACATCATTGTTTTACCTTTTTTTGCAAAGGCCGTCTGAGTTAGTTTTTGCACGTTCACTTTGTAAACACTTGCACGGTACTTCCTCCTACGTCACGTGATCTTTCCAACGTGATTATGTAATGCGTGGTGCATCGCAGAGCTAGTGCAAGATGAGCATTTGTGGTTAAAAAAAGTTTTTTTTATTTTTTTTTTTAGAAAATGGCCAATCATTTTACTAGACAAGAGCTAAATAAGTCCTTTGAAGCTGCATTGAAACTGCAGTTTGGACCTTCATCCTGTTGGTAACTGTTAAAGTCCACTATATGGAGAAAAATCCTGGAATGTTTTCCTCAAAAACCTTAATTTCTTTTCGACTGAAGAAAGACAAACATCTTGGATGACATGGGGGTGATTAAATTATCAGGAAATTTTAATTCTGAAGTGAACTAATTCTTTAATAGATAGTTTTGTGAACAATGTGCATGCTACTTTAAAGAAAATACAAAATTTCTTTGTAATTTATCTTCAAAATGCAATACTTCAGATATACTCTGCCTCTTCAAATATGTTCCTTTTTGGATAACTTTAGCAAAAAATCTATTTATTCACAATGTGAATTGTGCCATCTTTGCTCATGTACATTTAAATCGGAATAAAATTATTCTTAAACCAATCACCTGAGCCGTAATTGTAATTTGGCTAATTAGTCTGGAGCCGCAGGGAAATTAAAGAAATGATTTTAAACCACACAATTTTACTGTACTCAACATACTCAATCCATTCTCAGCATATCGACGGACTACGGCTTGTGATGTCATTCCGCCGGCAGAAATCACTAAATCTTAATGACTGTCTTGTTAATCCACTTTCTTAAGCTCAATAGCTCAGGTCGTGATCTTGAGTGGCAGATCCTGGCATTAAAGCAGACTAAACATCAGTGTGTGAGGCTCAGGAGTCAAGACACTTTCACACTAGAGATTCTGGTGTCAACTGAAACTAGAATTTGGTTTTTATGGTTGTTAAAGTGATTATCGGAACTTGCGTGTGAACCAGAAGTGAACGAGAATCTGCTTGGAAAAAGCATGTAACAAATTTGACTACATCAAAAGTTAATGAAGACATCCAGACACTGTTTTTAGATACTTACTTGATCTAGATCAATCACATATTTGCTGTTGTACACAAACAACTTAACAGCAAAAATAGCAAACAAGTCTTCAATCACTCCTTACATATAAGGTGCAAAAATAGTCACTAAAAAAGAATTCCTACCAGTTTATGTCAAAAATGAATCCACTACACAACTATTGAACAAAAACAGTTATAAATCTTAGGTCATGTTTTCAGTTTGTCCATTTTTTTCAACACGATAGCACTATTTAGAATAAAAAAGCATTGCTTTAAAGAAAGAGTAAGAAATAGTTCACTCAAAAATTATGTAATTCTAAAGTTATATAATAAAAATGACATCATTATTGTCTGATAATCTTTCCTTATGAGACATTCAAGAACAAATTATGTCTGACATATTTGGTGTACAGGTAAATCATGACCGAATTGTCATTTTTGGGTGAACTATTCCTTGAAACATATCAACCAGAAGAGCTATGTTCAAATCTTTGTTAATGTTGGGAAAAAATTGCAACATACACTCAAAAAATTCCGGGTTAAAAACAACCCAAGTTGGGTTGAAAATTGACAAACCCAGCGATTGGGAATTAAAGTTAATAATTTGGAAAATTAAAAAAGACACATAATTACTAGAGGCAACAATAATAATCCAAAGGTGTACATTTATTAATAAGCAATTTAATAAAAGCGTATTGTTTAATTATTATTCATTAAAAACGTATTAATAAATGTTCATTTATTAAACATATGAATAAATATTAATTTCCAACATATTTTGGTTTCATTTAAGCAAGCAATATAATCATTTTTAAACAAAAGCTGAGTTAAATAAAACTACCCAGCACGTTAGGCAAACATTTAACCCATTTAACATTTAACAATTGCTGGGTTTGTCCATTTTCAACCCAACATGGGTTGTTTTTAACCCAGAATGTTTTAGAGTGTAGCAAAAAACAGCATTTGATTAGATACTAATATATAATCCAAGTAGTATACCAAAATTCATGCAAACACAAAAAGGCAAACACCTCTAATACATAAGAAATCATCTTATTCATTAAAAATGTGTCTGGGAGTATGTAGTAGTACAGTGCTTGGTAGTTTTATGAATGACAGTTGAACCCTGCAGGAGATCTTCTCTTCCACTCCAGTGGTCAGAGTGAACCCACTCAAGCAGAACCTGCCCGGTCAGTGCTAATGTTCACTCAACACAGCCCGTGCCGACATGGAGATGGACTACCACACTAATCACTTTGTTAGGGAGTTTAGCCGTTGTTTGTATTTAAAGGAGATTGTGGTCTGTTTGTCATTAGCTATGTTTCCATACACTTATTTTTATGCAAATTTTGGGATATCACATACAAAAAGCTGGATGGAAATGCTGAGCTCCGCTTAAAATCTTAAAGGAATAGTTCACCCAAAAATGAAAATTCTGTCATCATTTTCTCACCCTCATGTTGTTCCAAACCTGTAAGTTTCTTTCTTCTGTTGAACACAAAAGATGATATTTTGAAGAATGTTGGTATTGGTAACCAGACAGTTGACGGTAGCCATTGACTTCCATAGTATTTTTTTTTTGCCTACTATAAAAGTCAATGGTTACAGTGTTTGATTACCAACATTTTTTTAAAGATTGAGTTCAGCAGAAGTAAGAAACTCATACAGGTTTGGAACAACTTGAGGGCGAGCAAGTGGTGACTATTTTTTTTTTCTTAAAATGAGCATAAACTATGGTGGAAACATTTAACATTTAAATTAATTCCTGTATGCCCAACAAAATAACTCACATGACTTTGCCTCAACAGATTATGTGATTGGATAACTGGACTAATCACTAGACCAATCACATTGCACACCAGCTAAAATATTGTGAAATGCCTCAACCGAAGGCTGTCATCAAAATGATTTGGTAGAATTACCTCCCATAACTTTCACACACGGTTGCATTCCCAAATATCAGGCGTTCGCCATTGATCGCAAGATAACATTCTGTTTGTGTTTTCATCGGTCACGTGTTTCTTTGTTCTAGTTTCCTGCCACAATCTGACACTAATCACATTCATCTCAGCTGTTCCTCGTTTGAGTTCAATCATCTGTGTATTTAAGTTCCAGTTTCTGTTGATCATGTGGTTGGGTATTGATTATGTTTGGATGTTAGTGTGTGTTTCTCCTGTGTTCCTGTATGCTCCTTTGGATTCTCTAGTAAAGTTTGACTCTGGATATTACATTCCTCTTCGTGTGTGTGTCTACACACCTAATACTGTAACAGAATACCCGACCTAAACTTTAAGTGACGTTTTTTATTTAGTATTTTCCTTTTGGTTTTCGTGTTCAGTCTTTTTTTTTTCCGTTTCTTCACTCCTGCTTGCACCATGTTCCCAGACGTGAAACTCATGTGCCTTGAGCAGGGAGAAAGCTCCCTCGAGAGACATTTAGAACTGTTTTTGGATCTCGCACATCAGACCACCTTCCCAGACTACTGCCTGTGCACGTTCTTGCACTTTGGACTCAATTCCACCACACGTGCACAGCTGTCCGGGGAGGGTCCTCGAGGGAACTTTATGTCCTACGTGGAGTGGGTGCTGGCGTCATGTGGATCACCTATGACCGTAGGATACAACGACAACGACGCCAGTCCCACTTCCCAGCCAGAACCACCCAGACGGCGAGGATATTCGACCTGAGCCCACCACAGGTAGTACGACGGAGACCGCCGCGATTGAGCCGCCCACGCCCACAAGAGCGATCGGGGGTATCATCGCCACGGAGCCCGAGCAGCGTGTACCTGACCAGGTGTGTGAGCCGGCCGAGTCTTCCATCGCCGAGGGAGTGTTGGTGGACCTCGAGGGTCCAGAAATGAGCCCCGCCCACCCCCCCACTACTGAGAGTGAGTTTGCTGAGACGCTGCTGGACTTAAGGTGTGGAGAGGAATCCTGTCTTGCCCCTATACTGTCTTCACTCCCGCTGGTTCCGTCCAGCCCTGAACCGCCTGTCTCCCCGCTGGTTCCGTCCAGCCCTGAACCGCCTGTCTCCCCGCTGGTTCCGTCCAGCCCTGAACCGCCTGTCTCCCCGCTGGTTCCGTCCAGCCCTGAACCGCCTGTCTCCCCGCTGGTTCCGTCCAGCCCTGAACCGCCTGTCTCCCCGCTGGTTCCGTCCAGCCCTGAACTGCCTGTCTCCCCGCTGGTCCCGTCCAGCGTTCCTCTCCCACCTTCTCATCAATATTCCTGTGACACTCCACTGATCTTAGATTTTTACATGGAACTCCAGTCTGTTTCCCAGTCCACAGCCATCTGTGCCACCCAGTCATCTCCGTCTCCCTCCAGTCCCTCGATACCACCTCCTCTCAGTAGCGTGGCACCATTTCGGGCCTGCCGGGATCCGCCTCTTCCTGGGCACGAGGAGCCCGAAGCTCTGCCTCCAGCTTCGGATGATCTCGAGCTGCCTCCTCCCATCACTCTGACTCCTGCGCCTGCGCTCCTCCCACCCTCGACCTCTGAGTCGACCATCAGCCTTTCGACCACGCCGGACTCCCTTGGCACGTCGGCTCCACCTGGGTCAGACATCGCTTCGCCTTCGGTGCGGACCTACGGACCATTCGCTGCTCTCTGGCCCTCCACCCCTTCCACTACGGCTTGCTCCGCCCTACCTCAGGCTCCGTCTCCGCCCTCGGTCGCTCCTGCGCGTCTTCAGACCTCCGGATCCCCTCCTCGTTCTCAGGAGGTCGTCACTGCGGCTCCGTCGCGGCCGCTTGGATCGTCACCATCTCTCCACCTCCTCAGCTCGTCAACTACGCGGTGGGCTCCATCCTCGCCGTTGTTGACTTCGGTCCTCCCCATGGTGGTCGTTAGCAACTCTCTCTCCCATGGCTCCTCCCTCCATCAACGCCGCCGTGGGGCACTACCCTGGCTGGTGCCTGGCACAACAACCTGCAGCCCCTGTTCAAGGCCACCTCCCGGACTTCACCACCCTGGACTCAGTTTCTCCGCCTCCTCCCGGTTAGCCGTCCGCCTCCTGAACCGCCTCCTACATCATCTTCAGCATCTTATCCTCCTCTTCCCCTCTCTCTACGGCGCGAGGACGTGCCTTTCCGGGAGGGGGCGTAATGTTACAGTCACATGGACTTTCTGTTTGTGTTTTCATCGGTCACGTGTTCCTTTGTTCTAGTTTCCTGCCACAATCTGTCACTATGGACACTAATCACATTCATCTCAGCTGTTCCTCGTTTGAGTTCAATCATCTGTGTATTTAAGTTCCAGTTTCTGTTGATCATGTGGTCGGGTATTGATTATGTTTGGATGTTAGTGTGTGTTTCTCCTGTGTTCCTGTATGCTCCTTTGGAATCTCTAGTAAAGTTTGTCTCTGGATATTACATTCCTCTTCGTGCGTGTGTCTACACACCTAATACTGTAACAGCGCTCTGAGGTGCAAATCATTTATTACTTGGAAGAAAGAGTCACAGACTTCCCCGATTGCAACAACTTTTTACTATTTTATTTCCATCCGAACGAGAAGCAAATCTTTTCCAAGTTTGCACAAGAAGAAGAAAACAAACAAATGCAAATTAGGTGCATTTCCATCAAGTTGTTCGAGCGAATGGTGGTATTGGTAACCTAGTAACCAACAGTACACCATCAGCGGAACGTGGGTTTAATGTTCGCTTCGTCAGAATTTATTTGACAAATGCGCTTCCATCTCCCATTATTCGCATTAACTTTTTCACGTCACAAACCACCTCAAGTAAGCGTAAAAACTTTTTTGCGAATTAAGAGATTTTTTTTTTTTTCTTTAAAATGTGGCGTTTCCATGACTCCATACTTCAAAATGTGCATAAAAACATGTTGATGGAAACATAGCTACTGCACCAATTTCCCAGGAAGTAAAGATTTTCACTTAAAAGATTTGCACTTAATTCGAGTAGACTTCATTTGTGTTTATTTTTCCTACTATAGTTGTCAAAGAGTAAATGACAGAATTTTCATTTTTGGGTGAACTAACCCTTTAAGAGCAATACAATGTCTCTTGGACATGTCTCCTGGAACACAATTAATGCCGAAATCTGTAAGTATAATTTCACAGAGCTGTGGATGCAAGACGTTACAAGAATACGGTGCCACGCCAAAAGATTAATCAACACAATTGATAATAGACATTGACTTTTTAAGCAAAAAAAAAAGGGCACCAATTAGCCAAACTTCCTACAATACAAGATGATAAAACAGACGTATTTAAAAAAAAAAAAAAAAAAAAAAACAATAAACGGTTTGTTTGTCATCTGTTGCTGTATGGTTGAAAATCTGAGATATAAAGTATGAATATCCAACATTTGACTTTGAATGGTATATGCAGCATTAGAATTTAGACTGTACAGTATGTAAATATTGTGGACAAATCCCTCTTTTATGAGTCTGTTCTTTCAATGAATCTCCATGATTCAGGTTCTAATCCAGGTCTAATCATCCTTGCGGCGTTCACATTGTGTTCCGCATCGTTGCTTATAGCATTCTAAATAAAGCCATCAGTTTAACCTTATCAAACCTGATGCATCGCAACTGATCTGAAGTCAAAGGTCATGTATGAGGTGATGACTGCTGAAAAAAACATGCATGCAAACAAGTTATCTTCCCATGAAGTCACTACATTTTTTGTAGCTTTAAGGTTTAAGTAAACAAAATAGTGAAGAAAAAAAAAACTCAAGTGATAAATAGCTGTTCTCTGAATTTGTTGCCAAGTCTAAATCCGTATGGGCTGAGAAGCACAGAACACTGCCAGAGGAGGATGACAGTTTGTCTGGCCGCAGTGACAGGCCTGCGATAGATTAGACTGCTGTCCGTGAGTCACAAGGCAAATGCGATGACAGCAGTGGCAAAGTCTTGCAGGACTGACAGTCCTTAAGTCACCATAGTGATGCCTGAAGCCAGTGACTCATGTTCACAGAGGACAGCCAAGACAGCCAATGCTAACGGTTCAAATGACTAAACAATCAGAAGACTGATCCTGCTGCTCAGTACACACAGCCTGACTACCATATATTAATGTAAAAATGGTATGTAAGTGGTACTTAAATGTGCATGCCCCCCAAAACAGTACTTTTCGTGTACTGTCCGAAAATGTCTTTACCTGTCGTACCCAAGTATGTGATGATGAGGCTTTCAAAATGGTTGCAGGAAAAATGGAAGTGCATCATCTGGCTCTCTAAATAAGCGCCCTGTTGAGTCGCAGTGTAGAACTGGAGACTGGTATATGTATACATGTATGAACGTATGAATGCTTACAGCATTTCCGTCACCGGTTTTGACATTGTCCTTAAGTGTCACGTTAACGGTGATGCAAGAGACAGTTTGAAATCCGATTAGAGCAGACTGAGCATCCATACTGAGACGCATCTGTAAAAATCGGATTGGAATCGCATTTCAAACCACCTTCAAATGTGATTTGAATAAAAAAATAAAAGTTAAAAAAAATCTGATTTTATTGTTTTTGTTTTTTGCTGTCTGGATGAAATCTCAAACTTCGTCAAACTGCGTCATACAGTGCATGGAAAAGAACTGAATCAAATGAGAGATTCATGCACGAATCAAGCATTGTTACTTCTGATTCGAAACAGATGACAGAAAATGTATGACACATCACACAACATGATTGCAGAAATATTGTGAGGGAAAATTACTCAGATTGGTAAATAGTAATCTCCTTCACCAGACAAGTTTAACTGAAATTGGCCACATTTACTTTTTGATGCATTTCTAAATACATATTGCACAAAATTATCCTGAAAAAAAAAAAAAATGGATATTTAGTCCCACCACCACTGGATGGATGGATGGAATATTCTATTCCATAGTCCCACCACTGGAATAAATAAATAGAATAGAATAGAATAGAATAGAATAGAATAGAATAGAATAGAATAGAATAGAATATGCCATAGTCCCACCGCTGGAATGAATGAACAAATGAATGAATGAATGGATGGATGGATAGATGGATAGATAGATAGATAGATAGATAGATAGATAGATAGATAGATAGATAGATAGATAGATAGATAGATAGATAGATAGATAGATAGATAGATAGATAGATAGAATATTCTATTCCATAGTCCCACCACTGGAATGAATGAATGAACACCACTGGAATGAATTAATGAATTAATGACATTCAATTTAAATAAATAAATAAATATTCTATTCTGTGGTCCCACAACTGGAATGAACGAACGAACGAACGAACTAATTAATTAATTAATTAATTAATTAATTAATTAATATTCTATTGCATAGTCCCACCACTGGAATGAATGAGAAATGAATGAATGAATGAATGAATATTCTATTGCATAGTTCCACCACTGGAATAAAGAAATGAATGAATGAATGAATGAATATTCTATTGCATAGTTCCACCACTGGAATAAAGAAATGAATGAATGAATGAATGAATAAATGACATTCTATTTAAATAAATTACTATTCTATTCTATGGTCCCACAACTGGAATGAACAGAATATAATAGAATATTCCATAGTCCCACCACTGGAATGAATGAATGAATGAATGAATAGAATAGAATGAATAGAATAGAATAGAATAGAATATTCCATAGTCCCACCACTGAAATGAATGAATGAATGAATAAATAGATAGATAGATAGATAGATAGATAGATAGATAGATAGATAGATAGAATATTCTATTCCATAGTCCCACCACTGGAATGAATGAATGAATGAACACCCCTGGAATAAATTAATGAATTAATGACATTCAATTTAAATAAATAAATAAATAAATATTCTATTCTGTGGTCCCACAACTGGAATGAATGAATGAACAAACATCACTGGAATGAATGAATGAATGAATATTCTATTGCATAGTCCCACCACTGAAATAAAGAAATGAATGAATGAATGAACAAACATCACTGGAATGAATGAATGGATGGATGGATGGATGGATGGATGGATGGATGAATGAATGAATGAATGAATGAATGAATGACTGGATGGATGAATGAATGAATGAATGAATGAATGAATGAATGACTGGATGGATGAATGAATGAATGAATGAATGAATGAATGAATATTCTATTGCATAGTCCCACCACTGAAATAAAGAAATGAATGAATGAATGACATTCTATTTAAATAAATTACTATTCTATTCTATGGTCCCACAACTGGAATATGAATGAATGAATTGAATGACTTAAAGTTACACCACAGGAAATAACGAATAACTAAATAAAGATATAAATAAAAATAATTCTATTTAAATAAATAAAGATTCTATTCTGTGGTCCCAAAACTGGAAGGAAGGAAGGAGGGAAGGAATACGATTCTGTTATTTTAATCCTAACCTATTTTATCTTAACATTAATTCAGAAGTGTCAGTATGGATAGTTTAGTTTGTGAAAAAGAGAGCTAATATGCTAAATTTTAACCCCCTACTTTTAGACCAATGTTCAAGTGGGTCACATTTATGTGCATGTATCTAAAGGTGTGCGTGTGTGTAGGGTCTGTGCTGGATTATGAGCTTAAATCATCCAGTTACCTCTCTCTGTTGACCTACTCTGAAAAACCAATTAATCTGATGAGATTCTTCAAACGTGTTTCTTTTTCAAAAGAGAATTCTCTTAACTGATGAGCAGCAATGCTACAAAATACTAACCTTCTTCACAAACTCCTACCGTCATCTACACATATACAAAACCAACAGCTTCATGAATCCAGCTTAAGTGTTCTAATACACGTGCTTATCTTGATCTTTACACAAATCCACCAATGCTATCAATGCAGTAATTCCAGTGAACGCTCAACAGAGCACAATGGCAAGGTGCCCTTGTTCAGACAACTGTTGATCAAAAACAGTGTTTTGCTTTCAGCTTTGCATGGCTCAAAATGTGAAATGTATCTTTCCTATTCAGCAACACAAACACAAGTCACTCATAACTGAAGTCAAGCTAACCTTTTTAAAAAGTAGTTAGCTGCAAGCTACTAACAAAAGGTACATTTTAGATTTTGCCCTCAATGTATATGCTAATATCATTTATAATTATAAAGAGCTGTATTTTTCTTCCACAAAATGCATTTTTTAATTACAAAATGACAGAAGAAAACAACATGCATCATTATAGCCTATAAAGAATGTGGTAATAAACAGCTTTTGTTTAGTGATAAGAGCTTGTTACTGGAAAAGCTACTGTACATTATTATGCAAGTAGCTGAGTTACAGTCATGCTACTGAAAAAATGCTAAGTTAGTAGTGTCACTAAATCACAGTTATTCGTCAAAACTGACCTTATGATTGAATCAAACATTGGACTTCAAACTTAAAGGGATAGTTCAACCCAAAATGAAACTTACCCCATGATTTACTCACCCTCAAGCAATCCTAGGTGTATATATGACTTTCTTTTTTCAGACGAATACAATCGGAGATATATTTAAAAATATCCTGGCAGTGAATGGGGGATTTTGAAGCAAAAAAGTGCATCTATCCATCTTAAAAGTACTCCACAAAGCTCAGATGGGGTTAATAGCTTACAGTAGACCGCCATACACATCGATTTGCAGTGGAAGAGTAAGGGCTTGTTCACACAGAATGCGTTTTTGCTTTGAAAATGCAAGGTCTCGAAAAGTTGAACTGATTTTAACTTGAGCGCCGCTTTTTAGAATGGCATGTCATGCGCAAAACGCTGTAAAAGACGCAACAAGCTTCTTGCGCAGAGGAGAGATCAAAACAAAACACCGGCCATGAATTAGAAGTCTAAAACGAGACATTTCAAAGAGAAATGTTGGAGGATTTCGATATAAGAGAAGAGGAGCTTGAGTTTGTTTGAACAGCGAGAGGCATCTAAGCTTACGATACTCCTACATTCTGCGGGTTACCCATTTGGTGCAAGTTACTATCGGAAGGTAGTTATTTTAGATCATAAAGTTTTAAATATGGATATTTTTCTTACAAAAACCCATCGCTTCACTTTAGAAGGTCTTTATTAAACCCTCCAGAGTCGAGTGGAGTACTTATGATGGATGGATGCACTTTTTTTTTTTACTTTAATATCAGACTCCCCATTTACTGCCATTATAAAGGTTGGAAGAGCCAGGATATTTTTAAATAGACAGTATTCGTCTGAATAAAGAAAGTCATATACACCTGGGATGGCTTGAGGGTGAGTAAATCATGGAGTAATTTTCATTTTTGGGTGAACTATCCCTTTAAATTCACTATAAATGAAATTGTGCTTGACACTGAAGAACTTAGAGATTAAAGCAGTTTCCCATGAAGGGTTTTTTTGCATCTGCTGATTTTACACATTTGCCATTAGGAAAAAAAGATTAACCACTGTTCTCTATGGTTGAAAATGTCAGATTATTATACCAAACGCACTGCTAAAAATCATTTTTTGAATTTCATTCCCAGCATTTTTGTTTTGTTTTCCATAATAAACATCTAAATACTCTTAGAACATTGTGTAAAATAAGACTTGCTTTCAGTATCTTGATTTATTTTTCTGTTATTTTAGGAAAAAGACAAAAATGTTGATTAAAATGATTTCTTGCCATGTTGTAGAACATTTGCATTTCCCTAAAGATATTTTATCATGTCCAGGTTCAATACAAGTCTATATAAGTCAAGCCTCTATATCGTATGTGACAGAAATATATCGCATTTCAGTTAAAGCACTTATATTAATTCCCTTGATAAAATGTTGTTATTTGTGTTGCTTTTTTAGGTGAATCAACTTCTGATTACTGAAGTAATTTATATATATATATATATATAAACTTTTTAAGCCATTTCAGAACAAGTATATAAATATTGAGATGTTATGAATATTGACTATCATCAAAAGGCTGGAAAATAGCAAGAGGGTTTGTTATATTGTTATATCCTCCAACTAATTAGCTAGTTGATTAATTAAATATAATGGTGATAATTAGCTATTATAAAGAAAAAAGTGGCATTGTTTAAAAAAAGGTTAGTTATTAAGCAGCTGCATGTAAATAATATGCAACTTCATTGAAAAACATCTTGCAGTGTCTGAGGGTGCAGAGAAGCTTCAGTTCACTGAGAGCATCAGAGTAATGTGGGTCGACAGTGTTAAAGCAAACCGAGAAAGAAACAGGTCAAATTGAACTCTGCAGTCCTTAAACTTAATCTGTCAAATTAACAGTCAAAGATCCAGCTGCCGATTCTTGTCTTAACTACATTTAACACAAGCTTTCAAAGACAGTCAGTTCTGGTTTGTCACACAACAAAAGCAATTGTTGAGATACACGATCCGTGATCAGAAGAGCCTGTGTTTCTTTGTGACTCACATCTATTTAAATGACAAAGAAAGGAAGAAAAATGAATACATATATGACTCATTTTGTCCTTGATGTTCATTTGTTCCGTATAAGATTCTTTTACAAGGTCTATCTGGGGATGTGATGAAATTACAGACAACAACGCTCTGACCTCTACTGTAACTTGCTCATTAGGAGATCTCACTAGCAGCGCAACACGTCATTTATTCCTTGCCATCATTGCCATGGTAACAAACACTGATGGCTCATGACAGGCAGTCATGTGTCATTCATCAAAAGCTTGCTGTCACTCATGGCACTTCAATCTAGGATACAATATCAAACGCTTAATGTCAGCAGAAGGCACTTTCCATGAATATACTTTATTAGAGGCATTACAGAGGCAACGCCAATTTTTTTTAGTTGTGTTAGATAAACTATTATCTAACATACAATGTATCTAACAATTAAAATCATACAACAATGTCATAATTTTGAGAATATTTTGAAGTGAAATTCATTTACGTAAATAACAATTTTAAGTAATAATTCATTTTAATAACTAAAAATATTATATTTATATTTTTTATATTATTTTATATATACAGTACCTGTCAAAAGTTTGAAAACGTTAACATTTTTGTATTTGTTTTAAAGAAGTATCTTATGCTCACCAAATCTGCATTAAATATAATAAATACAGTAATATTGCAAAATATTATTACAAATTAAAAGAACTGTGAATATATTTTAAAAATGTAATTTATTCCTGTAATGCAAAGCTGAATTTTCAGCATCATTACTCCAGTCTTCAGTGTCACATGATCCTTCAGAAATCATTCTAATATGCTGATTTGGTCCTTAGGGAACCTTAGGGATCCCTTTTTCAGGATTCTTTGATGCATAGAACGTTCACTGAGTTATTTGCATTTATCATATGTATTTATTAAATTTATTAAAGATTATTAAAGATAATGAAATGTTTTGTAACATTATAAATGTCTTTACTGTCACTTTTTAACAATTTAATGCATCCTTGATGAAGAATTAATTTCTCTCACTTTTTTAATCTTACCCCTAATGTTTAAACAGTATTATTGTTTGCACAAAAAATATGAAGCAGCACAACTGTTTTCAATATTGATAATAATAAGAAATGTTTCTTGAGAATCAAATCATCATATTAGAATGATTTCTGAAGGATCATGTGACACTGAAGACTGGAGTAATGATGCTGAAAATTCACCTTTGATCACAGGAATAAATTACATTTTAAAATATATTCAAATAGAAAACAATTATTTTTAAATTATAAGATTATTTCACAATATTACAGTTTTTACTGTATTTTTGATTAAACATATGCAGCCTTGGTGAGCAATAGAGACTTTTTTCAAAAACATAAAAAAAGTTTCCAAACTTTTGACAGGTACTATATATGTTATTTTAATAATTAATATAAATAATATAACCTATATAATAATAATATATTATATATAGGCCTACACACACACAAACATATATATTTTAATTTTATATACTTTGCTTAAGTAGTTTATTGCTTTAACATAAAAAAAAATCATAACCAAGGTTTTAAACTGTATTTAGACTTGCCCAAAACTATGGAAAATTTGCTGCAAAAATGGCAAACATCATAAAAAATGAATGAAAAATAAATTACTCATACAGTATTCAATTTGACCTCCTGAGTTCAACATTCAACATTATATGAATGTTAAATTAAACAAGTGGTCCTTTCACCAAGAAAGTAAACAGAGACAATCTACAATCAAAGAAGAATAATTAAGTACCACCTAGTCACATGTTCTCTTCAAATTTTTAATGTTAATTAAAAATGTTTTTTGAGTGCAAGTTAAAAGACTGTGAACAACATAATGCCATCTTTTGATTAATATCAATATATGTAAATAAAAAAAGCTGTACATGAACTGTAATTGAAATTTGCAGAGTCATACTGGGTACTTCCTGCACTCTCAGGGGAGAAAAAAAAGGTACAAAAGCTCTCAGTGGGGTGGTACTCTTTCAAAAGGTACAGCTTTATACCTTATTTACCCCTTTATGGTGCATATAAGTACCTTAAAGGTACATTTTAGTAACAAAATTGTACATCTTAACACCTTTTGAAAGGTACTGCCCCAGTGACAGCTTTTGTACCCTTTTTCTGCTGGGGTGGTATTATGCACACCAATGCTTTAGTCTCAACTAAAAATGTATAAAAGCAGTTCGAGTTCTGATTGGTCCTAAAGCCCTTTAGCTAAAATGTGAGCTCATACGGCACACTACAGTGTATGCAGTCAGTCCACTAGACCACAAACACAGGGGATGCCATGTCTGCCTCCAACAATCTGACCTACAAGCAGCCACTGCTTTACAAGCCTGCCAGCTCAATGTCCCTCCTCACCATCAAGCCACAGAGCAATCTGATAAATTAAAGGGTTATTTTGGAGATCAGAGTGGGTAGACCGTAATTCAATCAGATTTCCTCTCATGCTTTGGCTACTGCCGTGGGAAAACAAGGCATAAATGAGAAATGTACACATCATAGATGACAACTAAACTGAAACGTGTTTGAGGCTGCATTAGCATAATGGCAGCTTGCATATCTGGCTTTTTTTAAACAATTACATCATTTAATCCGTGGACTTCTTTTTGGAATTGCTGACATAAAACTGATCGCACATGAACAAGCAAACAGGCATAACTCACTATCAACAAGCTACTTTTGTGTCATATCTGTTATGAATAATTCATTTTGACAAAGTATTGCAATATTTTCAATCAATAGGCTTATATATAATCAGCACAATAAAATGCTAACCTTAAACCTGCACAACAACATGGTATGTTATCTGACACTGCCTATACAAAGCGATTTATTCCCCACCATTATTTATCTGTAATATTAAAATATTTGTTGTCATTGACTCCCTCTCATATAGGTGAACAAATCATAACAGAAGCTTGACAGGTGAGCAATTCTTTTAACAATGTGCTTCAGAATCATGAAATGTACTATATGACACAGTACAAGACAAGCACTATATTATAATATTGCTATTAATTACTAATCCAGTAGCTCAAGCTATGGAAGCTACGATTCAAAATTAAAATGAGTTTCATATAAGCAAATCTCAATTAATTTGACTTCAGTACAACACTGCCATCTGTTGGTTTCAATAGGCTCAACAAACACAGGAGACCCGAGTGTTTTTCTGTGTTTGTGAGCAAATTATAAAACGAAGTCTTTTGTTTCTTTCTGGAAAACGGAATTGAAAAAATGAACAAAGCAAAATACAATATAACATTGGCCTACATATCATTCCTGTTATCTCCTAAAGGATGCAGGGTGGGAATATACTATTGAGTTAGCTTAAAGGATTAGTTCACTTTTAAATGAAAAATACCCCAAGCTTTACTTACCCTCAAGCCATCTTAGATGTATATGACTTTCTTTATTCAAGTGAACACAATCAGAGTTATATTAATAAATATCCTGACGCATCTAAGCTTTATAATGACAGTGAACGGGACCAACGAGTATAGCTCAAGAAAGTGCATCCATCCAAAGCAAAACGTACTCCACACAGCTCCGGGGTGTTTATAAAGGCCTTTTGAAGCGAAGCGATTCGTTTGTGTAGGAAAAATATCCATATTTAACAAGTTATAAAGTAAAATATCTAGCTTCCGCCAGACCGCCTTCCGTATTCAACTTAGGAAGAAAGTTAAGTTTTTTTCGTAAGTTTAATACGGAAGGCGTAGGACGGAGCATACGCGTTTTTTCGCAAGTTGAATACAGAAGCTAGATATTTTACTTTACAGCTTGTTAAATTGATATCATTTATAACCATTTTTGAATGTATTTGTAGAGATTATTGCTATCATGAGAATATTTAAAAGAGTATTGCTATCATTCCCACAGTATAGACTCCCAAATGATCTGAAGTTGGCTTTACCCTTACGGACAGAAAATATATTTCCCGATACATGTATGATCAATATTTTACATGATTTAACAGTATATTTGAAAATATAAAGAAAAATATATAGCATAAATATATTGCAATATATTAAATAATACACAAGGAATTGCCGCTTTTCATATGTTGAAAAATATGTGATAATATATGTACTAATATATCATAATGTATGTCATTTTCTATTCAGTAATATACTTCATAATATATAGATTTATATGTGATCAGATATGGTACTGCATGCATAATATATTGCAGATATATTTACTCATGTAGTATAAACACATATATGGTAAAATATATTATGTAACACATTTCTTATATTTTATAATTATTAACATTTTAAATGTTTCATATTTTCAAGTTAGTTAACAAAAGCACACCTGCATGTACTAAAGTTTCTACCAAAGAGACTATCACTGTGCTATAACATGCACAGCCTTTACTTTTTAAATAAAGTTATTATAGTCTTAATGATGTTCAGCCAATCATAAACCTAACCACAGGCTCTACTCTTCAGCACAACAATAACCCCAAAAACTCACACATACCAGAAAACCTTTTAAATTCCAAAATAATACAACTTTAAACACTACCCCTATATCAATATTGAGCAAAACACATGAAATAACACTTACTCTCCTTTAACAGTCAGAAGCAAAGCATGCTGGGAACTAGAAGTCTGTTGTAACCACTGATTGTTACTCATTTCACGAATGTGTGTATATGTGTGTACAATACATTCACATTTATATGGGAACATGTATGTGCAATATATGTACACAATAAAGGATAAAACTTTATGAATGTAAAGCTATTTTTGTCTTCATTTATAAATATTTTATATTTATCAATATATAGATGGTCAATGCATATATTGCAGTATTGAAAAATATAAGCACTAGTTTCCCATATATGGAAATGTATTATGTAATATATCGCATTATATTTCGCAATATTTTTGTTCCGTAAGGGTATTCCACTGAATGATCAACTGATTTCCACTGTCTGGAACTAAAAAAGCAGCCCCAGTTGTCTGACGCTCTGAATCTTTTGAGCCGTCTGTAAATACTTACACTCAAAAAAATGAACTTTCACTGTTGTTAGTTTCACTCAAACCACCCTTGTTCACATTACTTAAAAAACTCATGTAACTACATGAACGTAATTTACCTGCGTTGCTTCTGCTAAAAATGAGTGTTGTCAGCTTTACTTAGTAAGTGTTTGTTCAGTCAACTTAACATTGCTGAGTGAAACGCACAAATTAATGCTGACATAACTAACTGGGCAGTGGATCTGTAGTTCCCAGCAAGCTTTGCAAGGGACTGCATTAGGAGAGTAAATTTAGGGATTAAAGTTATTTTATGTTTTTCAGTAAAGGGAAAGATGTTTTTAGTTTATGTCAGTGTTTAATGTTCAGTTATGTTGGACATTTAGTGTAGTTTCTGCAATGTTTTTGAATTTTGTGGTTACCATTATACAGAAGAGTGTTGCCTGTGTTTAGACTGTGAGCCTCATATACACGTTTAGGATAGAATTCCTGCTTTCAGTTCAATTGAGTTTGTTCAATTAGTTATTTTTTGAGTGCATTTTGTAAAGCAAATAGTTAATTTAATAAGCTAAATGGAGTCAATAAATGTGTTCACCCTACTAAATAAACATAACATTATTAAGTAAACTGCACATATAAATATTATGTAACAGTGACATTCAAATGATTTGTATTTACTCAAAGACATTTTGTCAGCTTTACTTGAATTACTTTTGTTCATACAACTAAATTGTTTTGTACAAATTACTCAATATAGTTGCGTGGAACCACTTGACACTTCTTTTTTAAGTAAATCCAACAATTAATTTTTTTTTGAGTGTGTACTGGGGATATTGAGCTCTGACATACTGAAAATGCAGATGACAAGTCTACTTCTCTTTTTTTCTTTATTGACTTCCAACAGATGCAGATCTACCTGAGGTGTTACATAAACCCATGGTTCATATTCCGGATTTACAACTGTTGGGCTCATCTTAATACTTGCATTTCTTCTGTATTTAACTACTCCACCCAAAGCTTATTCTGCACTTTTTATTTTGTTCCCAGCACTCCTGTAAGACTATTTTTGTAGGATGTTCATCTTAATGCCCCTTGTTAGCCCATAGCCTGGTTTTTGTGGCTGAACCACATACCTGTTATGGGTGGTTGCAGGGAGACAGATAAAGAGGATGAATAAAGTTCCAACACCAACTTCTAATAAGAATATTCAGACGAACAGGCAAACAGGCAGAGCAACACACAGTAAAGAGTGGTGGGAACTCAAACAAAGGAAAACGTATTGAAAGAAAACAAACTAAATGTCCATGAAAAACACCTTCTGACATTTCTTAACTATTTTGTTTATATGTTCACCCCATGCAAGTTTCGAATTAAAATAAATACCTAAAAATTAAAATACCTTTATTCATTCCATTGTTCCATTGTTCATCTTCCTTTTCTAAAACCACTTTGTTATTTAGATATTATTTCTCTCTTTTCCAGTAAATATGTCAACCTTTCTATAACCATCGTTTCCATAATTTTTTTAATTAAAGGGTTTTGAAGGGTCTTTCACCTGCTTTCTTATATGAACTATTATAGCTTCTTTCCAAGCTTTTGGTAGTCTTCCTTCCTCCCACACTCTATTATATAATTCTACAATTTTTCACACAGCCCCATCTTTAAGATCTGATCCTTTCCTGGAGACGAACGTATTTTATTTGAATTACAAATTGCTCCTTTCAATTCATCTACAGTGAATGAAAGTTAATTGGCTGGTCTTCCATTCCCCCACTCCTTTCCAACTCTTCTAAATTTTGTCTCTTTGTTATTTCTCTCCTCCTCCTTCCTTCGTCACTTAAGTTCCCTGTCCCATTGTTACGTGTTGGTTGCTGTAGAGATGAGGCATATACGGAGATCCACAATTAAGGGTATTTATTCAACGAAGGAGCGGAGACACACCACATACACATGTAAACTAACAATAAGAACAGACAAGGAACGCAGGGAGTGAGTCCATTATAAAGGGTGTGTGGATGATCAGGTCCAGGTGTAGGTGATGAGTGCTGATGGGGAGATGACGAGGAAGTGAGTGCAGGTGTGGAAACAGGAGGATCATGGGTAATGGAGTCCAGGAACAGAGGGAACTGTGACACCCATGTATCTATACAAATATTTTCACCAACATTTCTGCTTTGTCCTTATCCGTTACTGCTATTTCTCCTTCTGACTCTAGTACTGGATATTCATCTTATTACCTTCCATTCTCTTTATCATACTCCAGACATCACCTACTGGAGTTGTTCTTCCAATTTCATTGCAAAATCCTTTTGGCTTGCCTTATAGTTCTCCTTACCACTGCTTTCTTGTATAATATTAGATGGTTATAAGTATGTGTTCTCTTAAGAAGTTTAAAAGCCTTATTTCTATCTCTGACAGTTTTACTACACTTGTCTGTCCACCAAGGAACAGTTTCCTTGTCATTTTTCCTTTACTTTTCGGAATTGATTCTGACGCTGCTTTTATTATGGGACAAACCTTTTCATTTCCTTGTTCCCCTTCCATCATTTAAATCCTCAACTACTTGTCCATTAGCGATTATGTATCTCTCTCCATATAGTGCATTATGTGCATTTAAGTCCCCACACCATATTACTCTACTACAGTGGTATGCGAAAGTTTGGGAACCCCTTGCAGAATCTGTGAAAATGTGAATAATTTGAACAAAATAAGAGAGGTCATACAAAATGCATGTTATTCTTAATTTAGTACTGTCCTGAGTAAGATATTTTACATAAAAAGATGTTTACATAAAGTCCACAAGACAAAAAAATAGCTGAATTTATTAAAAATTACCCTGTTCAAAAGTTTGGGAACCCTTGGTTCTTAATACTGTGTGTGGTTACCTGGATGATCTTTTTTTTTTTTTGTGATGGTTGTTCATGAGTCTCTTGTTTGTCCTGAGCAGTTAAACTGAGCTCTGTTCTTCAGAAAAATCCTCCAGGTCCTGCAGATTCTTCAGTTTCTAGCATCTTTTGCATATTTAAACCCTTTCCAGCAGTGACTGTATGATTTTGAGATCCATCTTTTCACACTGAGGACAACTGAGGGACTCAAACACAACTGTTAGAAAAGGTTCAAACATTCACTGATGCTCCAGAAGAAAACACGATGCATTAAGAGCCGGGGAGTGAAAACTTTTGAACAGGATAAAGATGTCCACATTTTTCTCTTTTTGTTGAAATGTCATTTTTTTCATTTAGTACTGCCCTCCGGAAGCGACAGAAGATACCTACATTTTTCCCGGAAGACAAATTATGTACAATTTACCTTGATCAAAATGTTTTCACCCCCCTTTGAGTCCCTCAGTTGTCCTCAGTGTGAAAAGATGGATCTCAGAATCATACAGTCACTGCTGTAAAGGGTGCAAATATGCAAAAAATCCTTGAAACTGAAGAATCTGCAGGACCTGGAGGATTTTTCTGAAGAACAGAGCTCAGTTTAACTGCTCAGAATAAACAAGAGACTCATGAACAACCATCACACAACAAAAAAACAGTCGTAGATCATCCAGGTAACCACACACAGTATTAAGAACCAAGGGTTCCCAAACTTTTGAACAGGGTCATTTTAATAAATTCAGCTATTTTTTGTCTTGTGGACTTCATGTAAACATCTTTTATGTAAAATATCTTACTCAGGACAGTACTAAATAAAGAATAACATGCATTTTGTATGATCTCTCATATTTTGTTAAAATTATTCACATTTTCACAGATTCTGCAAGGGGTTCCCAAACTTTCGCATACCACTGTAACTTCATTGTTTCCTTCAGTGGAACCCATGACTGAATTCTTTGATCTTTGTCCTCTAACCTGTTTTGTCTGAAATAATTAATTACGGGGAAAACCTAAAGAAACACCTGGAATATTTCTTAATGTACTGGGATTTATTTAAGATTTAAAATATTTACATCCTTACATGTTTGGTATTTTTATCCGCTATATACTATAAATATATGATGGCAACATGAAAAATTCCCCCCCAAAAAATATTTTATATGTCCATACAGAACAACACGATTCCCTGCTGATGTTTTAGTCCTAATGTCACAGAAACAGAACAGATTCAAAATGATCTTTGAGGACAGTCTGTTCTTGCTTAACACTGTCTTGTTCTGACTTGACTGAACATGATTCTTCTTTCGTGAGGGTGTTATGTTTAGTTCAACCATAAAAACATATTGTAATCTATTTACGCATTGGGAAATTAGGAAATAGGAGATAAGAAGAGTCATGTTCCCCAACCCACCCCCACCCCCCACCCCCTCTTCCCTCTTCCTCTTACTTGAAGTCACTATAGTTTTAAAGAAGATCTCTCCTAAATATATTGTCATAAACAGGCATTTTATTTGAATGGACCCACGTAGCCTGTACATCTCACAGAACTTATTTAACATTTCTTAATACAGTCTCAGCTTTTTGTTGTCTGTTAACCCTCAACACTGTTTTTCCCCTTATCTGACTGGTCGACGTACTCAGGTGTCCTTTCAGTGTTGAAACATGAGGGTGTGGTTATAGAAGGAAGATAATTAGCAAGAACTGTGCCTGTTTTATTTAAGCACATTCAGCGCTATCAGCCACAGGACCTGCTGATACAGGTAAGAGATTTCAATGAGCAGTGAACCAAACTATTATTATGTTGTGTTATTATCATGAAGGACAGTGATTACAGCTGTTTCATTACAATGATATTAATGCCATTGTTGATGTTACAGTTACTTCTGGTTTATAGTTATCAAGGAACCATGTATTTTGTCTGCGTAATTGCTAAAATGTATTTGTGATGATTACATAAACATAAACTCTGAGGGTATGGGTGGAAACATGCTAAAACTATTTTGTTTCCAGGGGGTGGGGTGGGGGTGGGTAGGAGGTAATCTACACCACCAAATATTCGGCCATACAAGAAAAAATGACTTGATTTTATCCTGCATATGAATGATTTCTTTTGCAATCCAGATCCAGTTTGACAGCATTTTCCCAGCAGCATGTATAGACTTAAAACAAGTAGGTTTTGCCTGAAGGCATTTCAGCAAAACTCCCTGTGTAAATGGATGTGTGCTAAATGAGTCTTTTAGCTGTAAAATCAAGTTTCTCTACGACATATGTGAAGGTTTGCATTCATCTTGATAATTAAAATTTCAGGTAGTTAAGAAAAAGTCATGTGACTTTATGGCTTTACAACTATGTAGACATTCCGAAACTTATCCATGTGATTATATGAGTTGGCTAATGGTGGGGATTTCCTGTAAACATACCAGGTGACCCATATTACATTTGATGTGCTGCTGGTAATGTCTATTTCAAGACACTCCCAGATTTGATGACATAGATAGATAGATAGATAGATAGATAGATAGATAGATAGATAGATAGATAGATAGATAGATAGATAGATAGATAGATAGATAGATAGATAGATAGATAGATAGATAGATAGATAGATAGATAGATAGATAGATAGATAGATAGATAGATAGATAGATAACTTCAGGGTTGGGATCAGGGTTAGGTTTAGGGGTAGGATATGGTTAGGACTACATTTTTAGACCAAAATGTTGCTCCAGGATCAACAAAATATGTTGACCCTGGAAGGCATCTAACTCAGCAAAAGGCTTGTAGGCTAAGGTCTTGTGGGAATGTGATAATATGTCTTGGTCACGAGATCATTTTATTGAATGTAACAACATCCTTATGTTGTGGCCACGTCATGTGAAGTCGTGGCCTCGAGATCGAGAGAATATAAGACATTTTTATCCATTCCACCCCACAGCCTTTCAAATCCATTCACTGAGCTTGTCTTTTTTAATGTAATATTTTATTATTATTACATATACAGTGCCCTCCATAATTGATTTGTGTTAAACAGCCAATGTTAAAAAGTAACATTTTGTACTTCTGCCTCATATTATAAAATGAAATATAAATTCCCGTAAAAACTCCCCTAAGTGCACTTACAGAAAGAGACAAAGGCATAACTTTAGGACATTTACAGTATTTACAAAACATAGTCTATATGGTACTGCACATAGGCCTATTAGATCATACAGAATGTTAATTGAGTAAAGAGATAATGAGATCAAGCTGAAACTAAAATAAATATACTCAGCTGATTGTTTAAAGCCTTACCTTTAACCGGGACTAATGCTTTTCCCATCTCTCTTTGTGGAGGTGGATCCTGTCGATAATATAACAAAGGAGGTCTTTTCCCCTCCATCTTATTAACAGGAGCTGCTGGTGGACACAACATTTGATTTGGCCTGATTTCATTTCCATGTGCCACTGTGATGTCTCTTGTACTGTCCCTTGGGAAGTCTCTTGGGATGTCTCTTGGGATGTCTCTTGGGATGTCCCTTGGGAAGTCTCTTGGGATGTCCCTTGGGATGTCTCTCGGGAGGATAGGATCTTGTGGCAATGACTTTGCTTGGCCACAACATAAAGATTACCTCGTCAAAATGATCTTGACAAAACTGGCTGTGTCCGAAAGCTTAAAACTGCTCCCTTTAGAGGACGTATTCCAAGGTGGGAAGGCATCAAGGCATGTCTGAGTTCAATGTTAGCATCACTTCCTGTCTCCTGAGATACCTTCATCTGAACAATTTCTTAAGGCGGCATACAGTATACTTCACTTCCTCTGACAGGCTATCCCACAATAATGTGTGTTCCAATAAAGATGGCATCTGAAAGTTGCAGTTGGTGGTCAGTTTGTGTGTAAATATACATTTTTGACCAACAAATCAGTTTCAGCAGGTAACTTTGTGCGCAAACGCTTTCTGCAAAATCGTTGCCTGATAAGGCACTGAGGCAACAAGTCAACTGCCTAAGCTTTCGGATGCAGCTAGTCAACCAAATATGTCCCCTCCAGTCACAGTAGGAAACATTTGAGTTTGGAGGGTTTACAAGGGTGCCCAACTGTCCTCCAGGGCTCCAGCCCTGCTCAACACACCTGTCTGTAATTATCAAGTGCTCCTGAAGATTAGCTGATTCAGGTGTGCTTTATCAGGGTTGGAGCTAAACTTTGCAGGTAGGTAGATCTCCAGGAAGAGGGTTGGGCACTCCTGATTTACAGTTTCTCATACTGCTGTGTATTAACAGCATCACTAGATGGCGTACTCCACACAAACACTAGCTGCAGGCTGCTTTGGGAAAATATACAAGGAGAAGTATGGAGACACATGGGCTGCTGTGAAGAGAGTTCCTCTTAGCCACATCAGCAGACATCAGCTGGAGAGAGAATGCAAAGTCTATCAGTATGTATATTTAATATTTCTTCATTTTAAACTATTGAGCTTGTAATTGTAAACATGAAACACACCTCTTTTTTTTTTTCTTTTTTTTTAAACACCAGTAATGCTCGGCATCCCAATGTGGTAAAGCTTCTCGGTGATCCTTGGCTGAAAGACTCCAAGTGGAATATTCCTTTGGAGTTCATCTTTGGGGAAGATCTTGAGACAACCATCTTCAAAGTTCAGCTTTCTAAAATACAGGTAAAGATGTGTGAAACAGCTCAGAAATTAAAATTCTCTCATCCTTGGAATTTGTTAGTGTTCCAGTTAGTGCACACACATCAGGAGTAGTGAACAGACACACACATGTAAACCGTGGACACACACAGAGCAGTGGGCATTTTTGCTGTGGTGCCTGGGGAGCAATTGGGGGTTAGGTGTCTTTCTCAAGGGCATCTCAGTCATTTCCTGCCAGTATTGAGACTCAAACCCACAACCTTCAGGTTACCAGTTTGATTCTCTAACAATTAGGCCACGACTGCCCCTACATATATCAGGAGTTGTACTGGGGTCTTTGTATATTTGCTCATTATTTCATGAGGAGGAAATGAGTGGCATGAGGTTGAGGATGACAAAATTTGTATTGTTTATAATAGTTTTTAACTATTATAAAAACTGCATGTTTGATTTCTGTTTAGTTTATGCATTATTGGTCTTTTTGCGTGTTCTTCAGCTGACGCCAGCAGTGAGAGCCATAATCATCACTGGTATGTGTGACGGTTTACTTTATCTGCACAGTAAAGACATCGTCCACCAAGACCTCAAACCTGACAACATCATGGTGAGCACAAACGTTTATCAGTGGGCCAAGAAAATGAGTTTTTATTTGCTATTGGTCAGAGGTTATGATTTCTTTTTAAAACATAGTTAAGTTCTCAACTAGATTTCATTTATGTATCAACTTTGTCTTGAATGATGCTCTGAAAGTTCCGTTGACAAATTCAGTGAGCAATGATATCGAAATCTGTGACTTTTGATTACAGACATTGTGCTTAAAAGTCTCCAATTTTTCTGCATTTGGTCTCATAAACATTGTGATATATAGACCGAGTAGTTAAATAGGTTTCATTTGATCTGTTTCTTTAATAGAACATAAGCAAAGAAACTGACTTCTCTCATCCCATTCCAGGTGGAGCATTCAACCCATCGTGCCGTGATCATTGATTTGGGACTGGCTAAAATCCTTAGAAATGGACTCAGCTCTGCAGTAAACTTGGGCAATGAGGCGTACTCGGCTCCAGAAATCCTGCAGATGAATGGAGTTCGTGACAAGCGATCAGACGTTTGGGCCATGGGTAAAATCATAGCTGAACTGTGCGCCAGGGTCAGGTTACCCACCCAATCTGTGTCTGCCATCAAGATCCGTGAAACTCTCAAAGACACGCCATACTCTATTGCGGTGTCCAAGATGGTGGAAGTCAATCCCAATAACAGAACTACTATGGCTGGAGTCATCGCAGACATCAGGAGAGCTGGTTCAGTTCAACAGACAGACATCAGACCAAGAGACATCCCGAGAGACATTACAAGAGACATCCCAAGAGACTTCCCAAGGGACATCCCAAGAGACTTCCCAAGGGACATCCCAAGAGACTTCCCAAGGGACATCCCAAGAGACATCCCAAGAGACTTCCCAAGGGACATTACAAGAGACATCACAGTGGCACATGGAAATGAAATCAGGCCAAATCAAATGTTGTGTCCACCAGCAGCTCCTGTTAACAAGATGGAGGGGAAAAGACCTCCTTTGTTATATTATCGACAGGATCCACTTCCACAAAGAGAGATGGGAAAGGCATTAGTCCCGGTTAAAGGTCAGGCTTTAAACAATCAGCTGTCCCTGATGTCATTTCCTTGCCCTCTCCCAGAAACCGGAACAGTGACGCAGGAACGCTACATTGAGGGGAAAGGCGCACTAGAATATAAAGAGATCATCACGAAGGGAGGGAGAATCATTAAATATGAGAAAGTGCAAATAACCAAAGATTCTTAAAAATAACTCTTGTGTTCTGAAAAAGAGACGTTGAGTTGTTACACTGGTGATGTTTTTTTAAAGAAAGCACTGGCTGGTGACACTATCAAATTTTTTATTTGAGGTTTTTTTGTCATTGTTAATATCCTGTTTATGTTCATTCAGCAATGATTTTAGCTGGCTTGCCATTGATGTAAAGTACAAACACTTAAAATATAAAGAATGTGTCTTTTGTACTTTTTCCTATGACTAATAATTTGTAGTATATCACACAATGTATTGAGGATGCTGAAATTAGTGTGTTAGAATAAACAATGACGAATACACTACTCAGAATCTACCAATACTGACAAGACTTTGAAAAGTTGTATAAAGGCATGTGTTATATTTATAGAACCAAACATGAACTAGAAGCCTGTTGCATGAAGCTAGTTGAACAAATTCTGAGTTTCAGAGTAGGTTTAGAGTTGACAAATTCATATAAATCCAACCTGGTTTAGATCAGGATCAGCAGTCTCACAATGCTCGGTATAAACTTTCCCTGTCAGCTCATGTTTAATCCAGAGTTTGCAATTAATTCTGAAGCATGTGCACGAAAGTGTGACGTGTGGTAAACAGCCAATCACATGGCGTCAGTTTGATTAGAGTTTGATTAGAGCCAGCTGCTGAAGATTAAGAGATCATTATGAAAAATATCATGAAATTAAACGCATCTACAAAGAAGGAATAAACTACTGTTGCATCGAAAGTTTGAGAAGGTAGCTGAAAGAAAATATCTGAATATATCACAAAGTTTAATATTAATTGTAAATTAATATAATTATTATATAAATATATATTATATCAATTATACATAATTACAATTTATATATTATAAATATAAATAATTTTCAGCAAAAGATGAGCAATTTTGTCTCTAACTTTCTTTCATTCTAAACTTTAAGTGTCTGTTTCCATAGTAAATCACTGATTCGGATTCAGAACAGTGGCGGCTCATCAGGGGAGGCAAGGGAGGCACAGCCTACCCAAAATTTTGAGGAGAAAATGGGAGAAAGATTGATTGTTATTGTTGATTGAATGTTAGTAAAATTCCCAGTTATTCGTTTCATTTCATGTCTCAGAATGTGTATTTTTTGTTTGTAATTTCACCGCTGTGTAACACCATAACATGTTACTGAAATCGAAAGCAACACTGTGTGGAGGTGAAGTTAACACCTCCCATAATTCCACACTCATTCACGGCATCATCAAGCCCCGCCTTTGTGAATCAACAGCTGAAATGCATTATTTTCCTGTTTTCCTGTTATCACTGTAAAGCTGCTTTGAAACCATCTGTATTGTATAGAGCGCTATATAAATAAACTTTACTTTTTTATTATTTCGAAAAAGCGACCTCTAGCAGCGGAACTTACATACTGTGCCTTTTGAAGATTATGAGGGGAAAATTTTTTTGATTTTGATTCCATGGTGACTTTAAGACATTAAAACAGTTTTAATATGATCTTATAATAAAACTATCGGAATATAACAAAAAATGGACATAATAGTGCCCATAGTTGAAGAAAGTGGGTTTTTAAATAAATCTTGGAACAATATGGAGCCCTGCACATGACATGCAAGAAAAAAAATTAAATCGTTTGCACGATTTACTAATTTGTTCCCTTGATTTACTAAATTGTGCGCACAATTTAGCCTACTATTTTTTCCTGCATGTCATGTCCGGGGCTCAGTAGAGCAAAATATCAACTTGGAAAAAAGTTGGTTATATAGGCAGAAACTAACAAGCTAATGAGCAACAGCTGAATGCAATCAGTAATGAAACCAGGCAGAGGATAATAGGATATGAAATCCTTGAGGGAGTGACAACAGTCTGTGATGGGAGTGCCCTCTTGTGTCATTCACCTAGCTGGTGACTGTGACACACACACACAAACACACCTATTCCCTGTACAAATACAAACACACATATATTTACATTAATGCTTGTTGCCTGAAGCAAATTAAAACCTCACAATACTATCTCTGTATTAAAAAATGTATTTAGTTACCATTTGTAGTACACTTGAACCCATCTTTCATACACTTCTAAATATAGAAGTTCTGTGATTAACAAAAGTTTATGATAACTACATGTATAGGTTTTGTCTATCAAGTTCATTTTCACAAATTAGCACAACTTTTATGAATTTTGCTTAATTTGGCAATAAAAGATTGGTTAAATAAACAGGAGCTAAACATTTAGGGCCTTATAGGTCAGTAGAGTTTTCGACAACTTTCAGTTTTTATCTAAAAAAACATTTTCCCTGAAAGTTTGTGTTAGAATAGTTTATAAGAGTGCAATAATTGCTTAATGAGGCTGTAAAAGTGGACTATTTACCTGTTCGGTGTGATGACGTTTAATCTCCCTGACTGCCTCTGTCCCATTTAGCCACTTGTTAGCAATCACATTTCAAGACACGTAACAGCTTAAAAAAAATCACAAGTGGGGTAATACTTGAGCTTGTGTTAAGGACATAACTTATTTCAGCTATTTAACCAAAAACCTGTTGACTTTGGGACGATGGAACTGGAAGTGCAACAACAAACATTGTCTTTTTAAAAGCACATAGATAATTTAGAATTATAAAGATATACAAGTTGAAATCGTTTTAGAGCGGGTGCTATATTACAATTTTACCTGTTTCATTTCTCGTAAAAGAAACCCTTTAATTTAAGCTGTTCAGTTCAGTGATATAAGCACATAAAATCTTATTTTATCTCTTGCTTAATTGTTAAAATTTAACATGAATGCAGTGGCGTAGCAAGTCAGCCCCAGGCCCATATGCAAAAAAAAAAAAAAATTTGTTACGGGCCCCCCTCGGTTTCGCCAAGGGGGGGAGGAGGAGGGTGCGTCTTATGCCAATGACTCCCAGGAGGACTTTAATTATGCAGACAAAAATGGTAAAACCATTTCTAGGAATGACAACAACAGCACTATGCGCTCCTCCATCATTATGACTTTGCATTGCAGATCTATTTAAGAAATGTCAAAAAACGGCTTTGAATTCGACCGATTCGACTCTGGCTTTGAAATTTCAGAATGATAATAGCATCATTTCAGATGCGATGAGTCCGAAGATTATTCCAGTTATGAATTAATTATTCTGTCACAGACTTTTTTAATGCACGTTTTATTCCTAATGAATTTACTAGAAGTTCTTCTCTAAATATGTTTCCATCACGTTTTATGTGCATTTTATTTCGTTTAATAAAAAGTATCCACCCCAGCAAGTGTACGAGTTACATTTATTCACATCTTGTGCGGTATCTTAAAATGTGCAGACGTAGTCGTTTTTCTTAAGAAAACCAATATGACTCATTTAAAAATCTGTACCGCATGCATACGTTTCAGAAACCCACTTTAAAAACGACAGAAAAGTTAATAATTTATTCAGATTTTTTAATGATTTTTAGTACATTTAACATAGATAGACTATGGCAAGTTATTGACAACATTATTTCTATTATACTTCATTTTTTTGAACATATGTACATGGGTTCTGTCTCGCGCACAGACGCGCGTGCGAGCCTATGAAAGTATTTGGCTGCGGAAAGACGCGTTCGGCGTGTGCACTACGCGCAATCTAGTGGACTTTTGTTTTCAAGGCCTCAATTCACTCTCGCATTGGCTGTTGTACAGTACACACACTGTCCGTGCCATCACAAAAACTGGGCTGCACGCGGACGGGGACATGGGAAGTCCGTGAACCCTCCTGATGACGAAAATTACGCGATGAGGACGTGCGCGGACGCCCGAAGTATACTTTGGGGTTAAGACCGTAATAGTGGGCCCCCAATCCTCCCGGGCCCATATGCACGTGCATACCCTGCATACCCAGACGCTACGCCACTGCATGAATGACAGATGCACAAGATTTTATTTCTGTGAGGAGCATCCTTGTATGTTACTGCACTAATCATTTGCAATACTTACATGAAACTGTCCGCCATTGTCAAAAATAACCTAATAATTAAAAACAGAAAATATAGTTTGTAAAAAAATAAATAAAAAATTCTAAAAAAGAATGTATTGCGTTGATAAGTTCATGGTTTAAGTTCAAGTTTCACAGTTAGAGACAGTTTACTTTCAGTTTCTTTCTTTGCTGCACCAGGAACATTGTATGCTATAACAGATGAGTGGAGATATCATCATTTTAGACTTACAGAGATCTCTGTGCAACACATGTAAAGTCAGTTTGCCTTTACTTCCTTAATCTTCTTTAAGCGCAAAGGACCAACTGTGTCTAACGTGCTGGAAAAAAGAGAGGCAGTAGTTTCTGTTGTAACACTGAGTTATCTGGTATGCTAAGGAGATGAAACTGATCAGGAAGATTATTAGTAGAAGTGATAGTTCTACCATATTTGTAACAAATGGGCGCAAATGCATTTGCTATTTAAACAACAGGATGTGAAAATGATAACTGAATAGAAGTAGCCTATCAATTCTTTCAATAGATGACTTCGCAGTGCTAATTAAAATAATTTGTATGGTTGATTATTTCACTCTTTGTTCATATTATGTAATATTTTACGACTTTTCATATTTTACTGTTGATAGTCTAGAAAAGGGGGTAACTAACTTTGCAAAAAAGGCACTTGTCCACAGTTAAAGAAACTAAGAGATGGGTTCCCTTTCGAAAGGGAACTCTACACTGCGTTTGAACGCATATGGGGAACGTCATCACGTGAACCGGTGTCTGAAAGCAACTATCAAATCTCACCAATCCTATTGGCCGGTGACAGCCTATAACGTCATAATAGACACGACCTGGAAGTGTAAAGGAGCGCCTAGAGAAGCACTCAGTATCTTATCATCTTAAGGAACTGTTTAGTTTGATTGCGATTCTTCAAATCTGGTAATTGATTTTACTATGTACTAACAAACGTTTCAGAAAGTGTGTGGATCTGTGTCCCAGGTTTCTGACACCTGATGACACACAATCTGTGCGTTTTCTGTCTGGGTGAGGAGCATGCATGGACTGTGCAAACTGTGAGATTTCCTCTCTATGAGGGTAGTTACTTCTACCCTCTCATTTCTTCTTCCACCTCCTGAGTAATAATTTTATTTACCCAGGTACTTCTTACAATCAGGCCGAGGGCTGGGCCCATGATGTAGATTTTTTGGCCACCTTTTTCAGCCACCATATGGTAGAGTAGCTTTCTCCTCTGGTCATAGCTAGTTTGTATTAGAGATTGGCACTCTTTACTTCAGTTAGATCGATGTTAAGCATCGGCTTTCGGGTCGCCTGACATTGTTTGACTTGGGTTGAGTTTCGCTTCTCTGAGCTCTTGTTTTTAGAGTTTATTTCAGAGTTTCCTCCTCTCTATTGAGAATTTTAGAGGTTGAGTTTTAGCCCCAGGCAGATCTATGCGTATGTGTGGCCTTATAGGCCCACAGCTATAGTCTCCCTGGTGGTAGGCCCTTATCACTATGTGAATAAAAAAATGCTAGTGTTGCTGTGGCTCCACTTTTCTAGAGCTTTTCATTCTATTCTTTGTTCAGTCTTTTCCCCTGAACCCCTTGAATTAAGATTCAAGCTTGAGGGAAACAGTGTTAGCTTTCTTTTACCTCCTGTTCCCTAGGGTTCAGTACAGATGTCTCTGTCTTTGGTGAAAAGCGCCCACCCTTGAAATTCACAATTTCAGGGTAGTATGAATGAAAAGTGAAGCATTCCCCTGTTTCTCAGAGTTGTTAATGCTCTAGTTCTATTTTGCCCTACACAATGTGAGCCCTTTAACTCTATTGCTGCCACAGGTTAGCACCTGTTTTCTGTAGTAGTAGGCTTTGTGCTGACCTCCTTCAGAGCATGGTGACTAGGTTGTACTCCCCTTGCTATTAAGGGTAAAAAGTGTTTTTTACTGGCCTGTTGGAATGCACAGCTCAGGTGAGGTTCACAAACAAACTCAACTATTCAGTTTAGTTCTTATGTAACTCCCTTTAGAGTTTGAACACTGCCACAGATGTTGATTGTGTTGTTTGGAGTAGAAGGCTTTGTTTGCACCTCCTTCAGAGCACAATAGCTTGGTGTATCACAAGTTTGTTGGTAGATGTTTAGTCAGAGTTTTGCTCACTTAGAACTAGTCTTGCCACAGGTTTATGCCCGTGATCATTTGAAGTAGTAGGCTGGTCTTTGGCCTCCTTCATAGCATGGCAGCATATATTCTTTGTACTACCCTTTCTGTAAGGGTAAGAAGTGTTTTTACTGAGTACATTGCCTGTTGGAATGTGTAGTTTTAAGCTCAGGTTGAGTTAGGCTAGGTAACCTCATTTGGTAGTTTGGTTCTCAGATTAGGCTCACTTAGAGCTTAGACACTGCCACTGGCTGACGCCCACGTCTTTCTGGAATAGTAGGCCCTGTTTGGGCCTCTTTCAGAGCATGTTGGTGTAGGTTTGTACTCCTCTTGCTTAAAGAGTAAAAGTTCTTTTACTGAGTACATTGCTTGATGGTATGTTTGGTTTATTTTTACACTGCCACTGGCTGACGCCTGTGTCTTTCTGGAGTAGTAGGCCCTGTTTGGGCCTCTTTCGAAGCATACTGGCATAGTTTGTACTCCTCTTTAAAGAGTTTAAGTGTTTTATGAGTACATTGCCTGTTGGAATGTGTTGAATAGAATCAAGCTCAGGTTGAGCTAAATAGTTAACCTCACTGGTTAGTTTGGTTTGGTTCTAATTATGGCTCCCTTAGAGCTTGGAGACTGCCACTAGCTGACGCCACGTGTCTTTCTGAGACGCAGGCCTGTTTGGGCCTCCTTCAAGAACATGATGGTGTAGGTTTGTACTCCTCTTGCTTAAAGAGTAAAAGTTCTTTTACTGAGTACATTACAGGGTGGTATGTTGGATTTTGATTCCGCCACTGGCTGATGCCACGTGTCTTTCTGAGTCGCAGGCCCCATTTGGCCCCATAGGCCCTTCTTTGGGCCTCCTGCAGAGCGTGATCGTGTATGTTTGTACTCCTCTTGCTTAAAGAGTAAAACGTGTTTTTACTGAGTACACTGCTTGTCGGATTGTGTTAGGTTGACTTTTATGTGGGCATTCTACAGTCTTATCTGCTGGTTTCATTCTGAGCGAGTTCCATGTTTGTGGGATCTTGCTTATCAGCAAGTGTGTGGCCTTCACATGCCGCCCCTTTAAGCTTTCCCCCACCACATCTGGGTGTTCTAAAGCAGATTGAGTATGTAGTTCACATGTTGGCTTTTCGCAAGGCTGCTGTGATGTATTTCTACATATTGTAGAATTTGTGTCATGTTGCAGGCCTTTTTTCTGGGCCTCAATGATTTGTGCCTACCGTACGGTTAACTGTTAGGTTGACTCCCCTCATTGAGGGTTGTCCTGCATAGTACTTAGCTCCCTAAGCTGGTCAGTGGTTGAAGGCTTCTGAGGCCTTCCTATTGAAGATCAGCCCCTAGGCTAGTAAATGTACTCCCCTGTGTTGGGTTCCTTTTAGAGTGCACAGCCTCCTCAGTGCAATTAACCAAGCGCTGAGTAGATCCTAGGATTGAGCAGAGTGTTACTCCCCTCATTGGTATGGGTAAAAGGCGCTAAGCTGAGTCCTGCTCTCCAGGATGCCCATCTCTACGCTCTGGTCTGAGTTAGATACAGCCTTTTTGCAGTCACTCTTACTGGATATCTTCTCTGAAGAATGTGATTTGAGATTCTGGGATCAGACAGGTTATTGGCCAAGACTAGGTTGCTTTAGACCAGGTCAGCCTCCCTGGTGGCATTCAGGGTTGACTTTGTTCCCCTGACAAGTGACTGGCTAGGGTTCCTTCGGGCGGCGTAGGTTTATCGTTCCCCACATGCGTTCAAACGCAGTATAGAGTTCCCTTTCGAAAGGGAATGTCTCAGGTTACGTATGTAACCATGGTTCCCTGAGAACAGGGAACGAGACACTGCGTTTCCTGCCATGCATTGGGGCTGCGTGCTGAACAGTCCCTTCAGACGATAAGGTACTGATTGCTTCTCTAGGCACTCCTTTATACTTCCGGGTCACGTCTATAATGACGTCATAGGCTGTCGCCGGCCAATAGGATTGGTGAGATTTTGGGCTGTTGACCGAAGGGAATGCTGTCACTGACAGCCTGGTGTGACCCGAAGGGGAGTTGCCAAGCAGTTCTCTAACTGCTATGGAGCCTTTGTCTCAGCCATTTTTCTTGGCAGGCATTCCCCTCAAGCATGGCGGCGTGCGTATATCGTTAGTGCCTGTTGGGTTAGTAGATTAATCACAAGAGTATATTATATACCCTTATATTAATTAGTATATTATGGAAATCTCTAGAATAATGACAAAAAGTGTCAGCCAATCATAAAGATGTACACCTATTTACACATATCTTATATAATTATTTTTTAATAAAAATGTTTTAAAGTTATGGAAGACAGCATGTCTTTAATGATGATTCTGATGATGAAGACCTTCCAAATGGGGTACCTGTTTCACAGGAAATGGTGTCTAAAACATTTTCTTAACAAACTAAGCATGTCAAAATTTTTGTAATTCTATTTCTATTCTCAACATGTTTTTATTAAGATTTAAATAATGTATTAATATTTTTCAGATGAAAAATGTGGTGGTTCCATCAAACTTTTTCCACGGTGGTGCATCTTCCCTTCCAAAAAATGGCGTAGTGACTCGCTATTACCCTAATACAGGAAAAGGTGCTCGCAGACACAGAGTTGTCATGAAGGATGGCAAAGTTTATTTTGCTGAAGAAACAAAATACAAATAATGTCATCAAGATCTGGCACACATCAATCGTTCTGCAATTTAAATGAATTATTGCTTAGACTTTATATGCATTTGTTATCACCAGTATAATTATCATAGTTCTATTTTATATAGAAAAGATCTTTCCTCCATCTCTTTACACAATCATGAACTGAAATTATGGAATTAAAACAATTATGATTTATATGTAAACAATTTGCATTTTTCTGGTCTCTAAAAGTAATCAACTGAAATTATGAAATTAAAAGAATTAAATCAAGTGTTTGTTGGGCTGCAATATTCTATTTATCCTTAATGATTTGTCAATAATCAGAGCTGAAAGTGAATAAATGTTCATCAAACGCAGTTGTGTGTATGTTGATTAATGCTAATGTTTATTATATTCCTTCCCCTTATAAATGCGGTGCTGCACATTGTTATTTCTTTTAGTGAGCTTTACAGGAAACCACACAGAAATGCTAAGTATCTGACCTTCATTAGTATAGTTGAGCATCGTTTTTTCCTTATTTGAAATCATAATAATGTCAAGCAGCACAAATAATAATAAGCTATACTCTACAGAATTAATATGTATAATGAGAATAACAAGAACATATAATAACATACACATACTTAGAGATTTGCTAGTCATAATATTTATATATGGGTCAATGACGATGAATAAGAATAGTAAATCGTCTCAGGTTACGTATGTAACCAGGGTTCCCTGAGAACAGGGAACGAGACTCTGCGTTTGCAAACGCTTATGGGGAACGTCACGAGACTCGGTGTCTGAAAGCCAACTATCCAATAACTCCAATTCCTATTGGCCGGCGACAGCCTATGACGTCATACAGCGTGACCCGGAAGTATAAAAGGGGCGCCTGGGGAAACAGTCATTATCCATCGTCTTGAGGGACTGTTCAGCAGGCAGCCCCATGCATGGCAAGGAAACGCAGAGTCTCGTTCCCTGTTCTCAGGGAACCCTGGTTACATACGTAACCTGAGACGTTCCCTTTCGAAAGGGAACTTCTACTCTGTGTTTGCAAACGCTTATGGGGAACGATATACGCACGCCGCCATGCTTGAGATGGCTGAGACAAAGGCTCCATAGCAGTTAGAGAACTGCTTGGCAACTCCCCCTCGGGTCACACCAGGCTGTCAGTGACAGCATTCCCTTCGACCAACAGCCCAAGCTGCACTCCAAGAAGGTCCTCCTCAGAGGTCCTACAGAAGCTGCTAAGGCGTCTGGAACCAGCCTTTCTGAAGAAAAAATGGTCCCTTTAAGGGAATGTGGCCAAGGAACCGAAGGGAACCTCGGCCAGTCACTAGAGGGGAACGAAGTCACCCCCAATGCCACCAGGGAGGCCGACCTGGTCTGTCACGAGACAAACTTAGTCTTGGCCAATCCTGTCTGAATACAGAGCCTCCTAAAACGCATTCTTCATAGAAGATAGTAAGTAAGAGAGACTGCAAAGAGGCAGAAACAAACTCAAACCCACGCGTAGAGACGGGCATCCCGGAGAGCAGAACTCAGCTAAGTGCTATGAACCCTCGTACTGAGGGGAGTACAATCCACTCATCCTAGGATCTACTCAGTGCTTAATTAACACACTGAGGAGGCTGTGCACTACAGAACCCTGATCCAGGGGGGCACAAACCAGCCTGAGGCTGGATCTTAGGAGGAGGCCTGATTAAGGCCTACCACCATGATCAGCTTAGGGAGTTAAGCACTATAACAAACATAACCCTAAAAGGGAAGTACGAAGCTCACCTAACAGGTAGACCATGCAATGGGCACATACTCATGGAGGCCGAGGAGGGGCCTACAGCATGATAGTAGTTATGTGAAAAACAGAAGTCTATACAGAAAGTGGCCCGGAATAGGGGCCACCCCAAACACCTGTCTTGTCTTTCTGGGGTAGGCAGACAACTTCCATGGCAGCCTAAGAGGCTGCAAAGTGCCCGCATGACAATCCACCTAACACAATCGAACGAGCAGTGTACTCAGTAAAAACACCTTTTACTCTTTAAAGCAAGAGGAGTACAGCATTAACACGCATTAAAGAAGGCCTGGAGGGGCCTATAACCTCAACAGACACGTGGCATCAGCTCGTGGCAGTATTTAGGCCCAAAGGACGATAAACAACCAGACAAAAGGAGGTTGAATTTATCACTTAGGCCTCTGGCCAATGGAAGTGTATACAGATAATTCTCAAAGAGAAATACACATATTCCAGTGTGTTCAAACTAGCAACCTCTAATACACACAGCGTAAGTCTCGTGGCCGTTTCTAGGAGCACAAAATATCCACCCTAGGTGCTAGGTGGCCCTTAGCTCAACTAGATTAGAATCAGGGAGGCAGATATAGGTTAAACCAACCTTTAGTAAGGTTTCACTACCAAACCAACCTGAGGGGCTAGCCACTCGGAATACTCGGTAAAAAGCACCCTGTCACCCTCACAGCGAGAGGAGTACATGACTGAACTCCACATATTACACCGGAGGCCGAAGTAGGCCTGCCTTAGTAAACACGTGGCATCAGCAAGTGGCTACCATAACCATACCACCCAAAGGCCATGTATTAGAAGTTTTATGATTAATACATGAAAAACGCTGCCAAACATCGTGAACAGGCCTGTTAGGGCCTATCCGTCAGCGATGGGGCGTGGCCGATGGTGGCATGGTTTCCCAGGCATCCTGCCAACAAGTTGACTAGAAAAGGAGGCCTTAAGGGGCCTCCATTCCAGTATCAGGTGGCGATCAGCCTACTCACAGATTAAAAACACAAATTGTGCCATCACGTAAATTAAAAAGGAGGCCTGAAGGGGCCTGCCAATTCAATAACACGTGGCTACAGCTCGTGAATTTTAAGGGAACCAAGCTACAGGGAACCAGCTGTAACCCAAAAAGCTAAGGGAAGCTAACTGCAACCTGCGCTAAGCTACACATTCCAACAGGCAATGTACCCTAAATACTTATGAATAAAGGGAACCAAACAAAGCCAACATGGTCTAAGGGAGGCTATTATAAGCCTACTACCTCAAACAGACATGTGGCATGGCCTGTGGCAGTGTAAACCTGTGAGAATATGTGAGCACATTATGATCAGTTAAACAGTATAGTAAAACAACTGCTAACTAGAAGGAGGCCGAATATCATAAGGCCTACAAACCGAGTTATATACAGTATAACTATTAACAAGATCACTAAAAAAGGGAGCTAATAGATACCAACTTTCCTCAAAAAAGTGGCTCTAACTACCCTGAGTATGCTATCCAACAGGTGATGCACCCAGTGACAAAAACCTCTGACTGGGGAATACAAGTCACCAAATACTCAAAATAGAGGCCGTTTCACAGCAAAGGGCCTACTGTTATGAGAGCAGGTGCTAACCTGTGGCAGCATAAACTCACATACAATGTAGGGCAAAAGTCTAGAACCCAAAGTAACACAAACTTTGATCTACATGCTGTTTTTGAAAGGAAAAACACTTTCTATACAGATCCTCAAATCTGATCTAAGCCCCAAAGGACAGGAGCTAAAAACTAGCAACGTCAACTCAAACTTGATAAATACAAACTATCAAGTGGCTCAGAAGAAAGTCATTCCTTTAGCACGAAAGTTCTAGAAAGTGGGGCCAAGCACACACCTGCATAACTTATCCACATAAAGGGCCTACCACCAGAGAAACAGCATCAGGGAGTCAAAAAACAGCCTACAACCTAGCTGTTAAACTCATAATTGCACCTACACAAGCAAGGGGATAATTGGGCGTACAGCCTAAACAACTGACTCTGGATGAAGCCAGAACTAGGAAACACATCCTGAAAGGATAGTAAATACATATGGGGTTACTTCATATACCACACATCACCTAGTTCTAGCCTGGCCGCCAAGTTATAGGCCTATTTTCTCTATTATATACAACAGGCACCATAACAAAAGCCTGATCTCCACTTCTAAATCTCCCGATGAGAGAAATAAAGTGAAGCTCAAAGCTAAAAAGTCAGGCGGCCGGTTAGGACCGCCGTAGACATACAAACTGAAGTAATGAGTGCCAACTCAAACTATACTGAAAAATAGCCGAGAGGCTACTCATACATAGAGAAAAAACTAAGCAGCAGCCATTTTGTGACCTGCTCAGTCAGTCTCAACACTGTTACACTTCACTGTTACATTTTACTGTGACATGTTCAGGAAATACACAGGAACAACACAAAGTCAACATTTAAGAAACAACATTTAAGAAGCCATGGTGGCCTCTCCGTGGCCACCATGGCTGCCATCGATCTCCCAATCGAGTCGGCCGTCTGCTTGGTGGCCCGAAGAGCAAGATCTGTGGTGTGGCGCAGCTCAGCCACCGCATCAGGGGACAAACCCTGCCCCTGATCCAGGTCCTTCAGCAGGTCAGCCTGGTAGGCTTGCAACACTGCCATAGTGTGCAAAGCCGCGCCAGCCTGACCTGCAGCAGCATATGCTCTGCCGTTCAGACGAGATGTTTGCTTAAGGGGTCTGGACAACAGAACCGGAGCTTTTAGTGTTGGTGCCCTGCCTGTGACGAGATAGTTGGCAAACGTCGCGTCAATGGGCGGCAGCGACACATACCCATGCTGGCCCAATCCCTCCACATCAGCGAAATTCCCTTGCTGATGTGGATGAATTCTAGCCGAGTATGGGTTCTTCCATGCCTTCTTGATCTCAACGTGGAGATCTGGAAGGAATGGAAGGCTCACTGGAGTTACAGGGTTGTGGTCAGAAAGGAAACGTTTGTCAAGTCTGCTGCGAACGGGCTCTTTTCTCACGCGCCCCCACGGCAGCTGCAGCCTGCCGGCAGCGCGTTCCACAACCTCCAGTAACTCGCCATATGCTGGGCCAGGAGGCTTGGAGACGCCACTTCTTCCTCCTCCATTGCCAACTCCTGCCCACGGGGGCAAGCAGCCAGAAGAACACTCGCTCCCGGATCTCTCTGATGATGTCAGAGATAAGACATCATAGTCATCCAGGAGCTCATCCTCGCCAGCCGCCACCGGAGAGACCATGACACCTCTCTCAAACTCGGCAGTGAGCTCCATCTGCGAGCCCCATGAGTGCAGCCACCGCTCTGCCTCGGCACGAGCAGGGCCAGACCCACCAGGCGCAGATGTTGACGCCTCCTCCCTCGAGAAGAGGTCCAGGTGGGAACAGAGCGTTCTCATAGGAAGACGCTCACAATTCACACAGACAGCGCCCTCAAGCACCGTCCGTGCGTGTTCTTCTCCCAGACAATACACGCATAGGGTGTGCGAATCTTCCGGAGTCAAAAACCTCGGGCATGGATCCGCACACTTCCTGAAACGTTTCTCTTTGCCCTCAGACATAACGGAGACGTACTTACAGGATACTAAGAGTATATTCGACAGTGGCAATGACACAAACAGTCCCGAAAGATGATGAGATAATGACTGTTTCCCCAGGCACCCCTTTTATACTTCCGGGTCGCGCTGTATGACGTCATAGGCTGTCGCCGGCCAATAGGAATTGGAGTTATTGGATAGTTGGCTTTCAGACATCGAGTCACGTGACATTCCCCATAAGCGTTTGCAAACGCAGAGTAGAAGTTCCCTTTCGAAAGGGAACTCATGTTTTTTTGTAATAATCTGTCAGGCACTTTGTCCCTTTACCTGTTACATGTACTCATACAGTGCTTCTTGCACCTGTTGAATTAGTTGGACATCATTCTTGTTTTGTGATTGTCATTTCTTGACAGAATACATTCACTGCATATTTTTGATTCAGATTGAGTTCAGTGTTGTTGTTTTTTATTCAACATATTTCTGACTACATATTCAAAACAGTTTGAACAGGTTACCAAATGCCATGTTAATTTAACAAGTGAACTTTCACTTTAACAAGTGAAGCATGTACTTAAGAGCATCTTTTATGAGAGGAATTGATTAAAAAATGTTAATTACATAATTTTCAAATGAATTAATCAGTTGAAAATCATATCAGTATTCGATAAGAAAAGCACACAAAGATGGCTAGAAAAGCACTGAACATAAGTCTATAAGCTTGGATAATTTACGGATGAACATCAGCATATGGCTTACAATCCACACCAAACTGTTTTGCAATAGACTTTGTATATCTAAGGGGCCACTGACGCAGGACATGTTCTTGTTATTATTACAAAGGATTACACATAAAATGTATAAAATGCAGAAAGAAGTATCTAAAAACTCATTTATTTTGTGTGCATTTGACTGACTATTCTAATTAATAGAATAATTTTAAATCTACATATTACCTATAACTAATTTGTTGATCTGTAAAGAAATGGCCAAAATAATTTTAAGAAACTAAAATGTTGTTTTGCTATTTTTCCTACTAGTCTTCTTCTTCTTCTTTTTACATCCTATACTTTTTAGGGTTGGGTTTATGTTTGTCTGCATTTCCCATAAAAGATAGCCCATTACTTATCATTAAGTGTCTCTCATTCAGAATCCTGTTTGTCAACATTTTTCCAAATGTTGAATGAAAGAATTTCTGCCTACTTCAGTAATCAGATACTTTTTGATGCTTAGCCAACTTTTGCTGTCTGCTGCATGCTGAACTGAGAAAACACAGTGAAAATACACTGTAAATCTTTTTTTTTTTTTTTTTTTTTTTTTTTTTGATTACCCACTGTTTGTCAAAGGAAACCTGTTGAGCATGCTAGTGCTAAACGGTGCAAATGAAACAAAAACAGCACTTATATTCAGTAACCCTTAAGGATGATGTTGTGTATTTTCAGTCATTCTATTTTTTTTTTGTCAATAAACTGAAGTGAACCCCTCTTAAAGCACTTGAGAAAGCAGCATAAATTAATCAAAAGACTTTTAATCTGTCTTTGAAATATTTCATCCTTGTTTTTAAAAACTTCATGGCATACTTTTAATTTAACATTTTAACATTTTTATCGTAAAAGCTACTTACATCTTACCACGCACTCTTTTTCAAGGTTAAAAAAGCAGCAAAGAAGCATCGCGTTTGAATTCGCATTTGGCCCTGTCCCTAAACCTTTCACGACGTAATGCCGCTTTGACTGCCGGGTAAAGTCCTCTGCGTAGCTCACAGTCTTGCGGGCTCAGCAGAAGTGCGCATCGAGGGCGCATAGCACTCCCCGTCCGCGTGCAGCCCAGTTTTTGTGATGGCACGGACAGTGTGTGTACTGTACAACAGCCCATGCGAGAGTGAACTAAGGGCTTGAAAACAAAAGTCCACTAGATAGTGCGCAGTGCACACGTCGAACGCGTCTTTCCGCAGCCAAATAGTTTCAAAGGCTCGCACGCGCGTCTGTGCGCGAGACAGAAGCCGTGTACATATGTTAAGAAAAATGAAGTATAATAGAAATAATGTTGTCAATAACCTGCCATATCCTATCTACGTTAAATGTACTAAAAACAGTCCATGCCATGTCTTAGCGATGATCTATTGTATTTTCTGTCGTTTTTGAAGTGGGTTTCTGAAACTTATGCATGCAGTAATGTATGTAGTACAGCATTTTAAATGAGGTTTAAATGAGGTTTTCTGAAGTAAAACGACTACGTCTGCACATTTTAAAATACTGCACAAGATGTGAATAAATGTAACTGGGGTGGATACTTTTTATACAACGAAATAAAATGCACAGAAAACGTGATGGAAACATATTTAGAGACGAAACTTCTAGTAAATTTATTAGGAATAAAACGTGCATTAAAAAAGCCTGTGACAGAATAATTAATTCATAACTGGAATAATCTTCGGACTCATCGCAACTAAAATGCTGCTATTATCATTCTGAAATTTCAAAGCCAGAGTCGAATCGGTCGAATTCAAACTTGGACTGTGTTCAAAAGTTTTTTGACATTTTTGAAACAGATCCGCAATGCAAAGTTATAATGATGGAGGAGCGCGTATAGTACTGTAGTGCTGTTATTGTCATTCCTATTGCCACTGATCGTTATAAAGGTGTTTAAACGACAAAACACATTGACTTCCACATATTTGACAATCGGAATATATCATATAATTCATGATATAGATAACAAGTTTGTGAATATTTTGAACCAAAAAGAAAAAACGAAATAAACGCGATACCTGACATAGTACGAATGCATGACGCTTCGCCAAGGAATTAATAGCTTTTCTAAAATAATGGTCGCCTGGAAGACAGGGACCTCTGGTGGTGGAACTGAGAATTAACAAGAGTTCATGCTTGCATTACTAGAGACACACTGTACATAAGGAAAGAATTCCCAGTCATAGAACAATTTGAAAAATGTTAAATTGTGATTTCAAGCCATGGAAGTTAGAAAAATCTTAAACATTTTCTATAGTGAATAATATATACATTTAATGGTTTTGCTTTGATTTTGCTCTTGCTAAGTGTCTGTGAAAATCAAAATTTGCTTGTAAGTTAGTGCCTGACTGCCTGTCTGTTTGGAGCTTTGTTAAATAAGACATACAAGACAAAGCATAATTATTTAAATATATTAATTTAAAAGATTGCTACAACACAGCTATCTCTGTTGAATGGTTTCCTGAAAACTTTATCTTCTAATCATTAACTAGAAATTCAAGGGCCAAAAAGTGTGCGAATCATGAAAGCAGTCTGTGATGACTAAAGAAAATATATATATATATTTTTTCTCTCTGCAGTAAATGCATGAAACATTTGCAGTAAATTGGTCCTTGGTGACATAATAAATGAGACCTGTTTGTTAACAGTCCATTGTTTTTTAAATTCATCACACATACTTGGCTTCTCTTAAATGCATGTAAGGTTGTTCTTGTATCATGGAGAGAACAACCAACATGGCTTGATGAATTTTGATAAATGTTTTTTATGATTTGAGTGTTTTTTACTAAGCCTCTCTGTACTGTATGTTTTTCTCATCAAAGCTTTTTTTCCTTTCAGTCTCACTTTCAGAACCTTTCAGTAAGTCACACCAACTGTACTATTTACATTTACATAAGTACATTTGATGTGCTGATCCATATAGAAATTGTTATTATGTGACTATGATAGAATCAGGTGTATGCAAATCACAGGAACTGAATTTATTGCTTATCAATTATTAAGATTCTGTTAAAGGTTATTATGATTGCTTTACTGATTATTTAAAATTCTGAAATAACACACAATATAGTGTCTTAAAGACGACACATTTTACAGCACCACTAATGCTAATTACCAAAGTTATAACACTGATTTGAGTGCGTGCTTTTGTCAGAGTGGCTAATGAAAGCAAAAATCACATCATGTATAGAAGTCTTAAGACATATCTCATGCTAATGGGAATTCAAGAACAAGAGGGACACCATTCTTTACACCATTTTATGTCATGATCCCAGTTTGCCTCAAGTTTCTCTTTCATGTATTTCATCTTGACTGCTTTCTGAACATTCCTGTTGACATATGGGCAGAGATTTCATCATGTTATACTTACATAAATCTCTGTGGGAAACCAGTATTGTCAGTTTGCTTTCACAACATTGAAGAGGAGAATTACCAAATAAAATGGTAATCACATTTATATGAAACAATTTATTTATCTATTCATTTTTTGCTGTTGTGTAAAATAAATTTGTGTAGAATATTCAGTTTAAATTAAATAAATAAAAGGGTTGTAAATATAAGGTCATTAGTTAAACATTAGTGGTAACACTTTACAGTAAGGTTCATTAGTTAACATTAGACTGTTTTGCCTTGTCAAGTTAATGGCATGATTTTGTCATTCTTGTACTGCATCTGTTTCAGTTTCACTTTTGGCTGCATCAGGAACATTCCCACTGACAGATGGGTGGAGATATTTGAAACTTACATAGATCTGTGTGGGACACAAGTAAAGTCCGTTTGCATTTAGAAATTTGAAGAAAAGCATTAAAGGATTTGTTCACTTCAGAATTAAAAATTTCCTGATAATTTACTTACCCCCATGTCATCCAAGATGTTTATGTCTTTATTTTTTCAGTTGAAAAGAAATTAAGGTTTTTGAGGAAAACATTCCAAGATTTGTCTCCATATAGTAGACTTCAATGGCTATACCAACGGGTTGAAGGTCCATATTGCAGTTTCAGTGCAGCTTCAAAGAGCTCTACATGATCCCAGATGAGGAATAAGGGTCTTATCTAGCAAAATGATCTGTCATTTTCTAAAAAAAAAAAAAAAAGAAAAAGAAAAAAAGTACTTTTTAACCACAAATGCTCGTCTTGCACTGCTCTGCGATGTGCCACTCATTACGTAATCACGATACAAAGATCAAGCGTGTCGTAGCCGTAAGTACCGATCCAGTGTCTACAAAGCAAATATGTCAAACGGCATTTACAATACAGAAAAAAAAAAAAAAAAAAGTAAAAGAACAATGTCGGATGATTTTGAAGTTAAAGGAGAAAATGAGATGGAGTTTTTCACCCTACCGCGGTACTTTTGCTTATGTCACGCGTGACCTTTCCAAAGTGATTACGTAATGCGTGGCGCATTACAGAGCTATTTTACCTGAAAACGGGTGTAGAATAAAAAAAAATGGTTCTTATCATTTTTGAATCTCTGCATAGTTTAAAAAACCACCCATATTCCTTCAAAAAACATAGTTGGAGATACAAGGGGCCTTGAGCATTTGTTTAAAACATCAAGGGCCCTATTTTAATGATCTAAGCACATGGTCATGGCGCAAGTGCACTTAAGGTGTATCTGAATCCACTTTTGCTAGTTTAACGATGGAGAAAAATGCTCAGTGCGCTAGGCGCATGGTCTAAAAGGATTGTAACTATTCTCTTAATGTGAGTAATGGTTGTGTTTAATGTGCAATAAACCAATCAGAGTCTCATCTCCCATTCCATTTAAAAGCCAGTTGCGCTTGCGCCATGGCAGATTTGCTATTTAGATGGCGGAATTTGCAAGCGGAAAAACTGAATGCTTCTCTAGCAAGGAAACGGGTTAAAGCGCACTAGCAGACCATCTATGGGAAAAGCCGGATTCCACCAAAGCATTTATATCTTTATGCACACAATAATAATCTTTTATATTGTAATCCTTTTATTTTGGCATGTTTGTGTGCTGCTGCGCGTCCCTGTGTGTGTGATAAGCAGAGTGAAAGCATCTTGTGCACCTGCCTATAGGTGTATATTACTAACGCATACTTAAACTAACAAAAAATAAATAAATAAATACACATTGATTTTAGACCAGGTTTTTGTTGGTCAATGGTGCAATTGGTTTTTAGTTGCCTCAAAACAGCAACACGCCAACAATGCGCCTGAACACACCTCGTTTTCAGACCAGCATGCCCATGGGTGAACAGATGGGTGCAAGTGCATTTGCTATTTAAACAATGTGGAACAAACAACAGGACGTGAAAATGATAACTGTGTCGGGCTGAAGCTAGCAAAAAACACTTGCGTCACGCCTGGTGCCGCATTGCGGCGGATGTATGATAGGGTCCTGATAGTGTAGGAAGAATAGATTTAATTGTATTTAATAAACAGTTTACCAAAAAGTGCCCCAATTTTGCTGACTTCACCCCTATTGTCTGTGTGCATTATAGTGAAGACAACTCCGAACGCATTTCCTATCATGTACGCCTATGAAAGATGAACGAGCCAATCAGAGTAAGTGTAGGGCGGAGCGACACGTATAGCTCCACCGCAGGTGCAGCTGCAGCCAGGTCCTTCTCAAGTCTTTAAATATGGTATATTATTTATATAAAATAAAAAATTATATATTGAGCAATAATATTTAAATGAACAATATTTAAATAAGTTTGTACAATAGGAAATAAACAAGCAAAGAGTTAAGTCAAAAGTAGTCAAAAGCAAGCATCTAATTAAATTACAGGGTTTGAGTTTAATAAAAAATATAAAGTTATGAAACTTAACTTTGTCCTTAGCATAATCAGTTTCATCTAGAACAAGTAGATTAATAAGGCCAAAGATTGCCCGTTTGATATAGCCTACCCAAAATGAATTACATCTTGTTTAACCACTATATTTGTCACGGCTGCGTACTACTCAGAGACTAGGTTTAGGAAGATCCATGTGCAGCTTTATTTGTAAGAACAACAAGTCAAAACATAATCCAAATGACAGGCAAAGATTCAAAACCACAAGAGATATGATATAACAGAAATTCCTAAGAACAGTACTAGACAATACAAAACCTCAATCACAAATGCAGAAACAAACACAACTTAAATAGACAGACAAATAATACAAATGAGAACCAGCTGAGGGCAATAAACCCAGAGGAGAACTGGGCAAAAGGACTCTGGGAAATAGAGTTCATGGCAGAGACACAGTGGAAGGGGAAGGAGTGCCCTCTGTGGACAGACAGGGAACTACAACTAGATACAGCGACACTGGGAAATAGAGTTTATAGCAGTGTCCCCATGGAAGGGGAAGGAGTGCTTCTGTGGACAGCCAGGGCACAACAGCTAGACATTGTGACAATAGTAGCCTACATAAGCCAACAATTTTTCAAAAAGACGCTATGTTTAGGCTATGTAAATAGCATATTTGAGGTCTGAAAAATGATCTTCAGTGAATGAATTTGAATGAATGTTTTTAATGAATTGAATGAATTTTCTGTAGCTACTGTTTGTTTTGCCCTTTAAAGTTTTTTACTTTCCGTTTCACTTTTAAAACCATTACTGAGGAATTGATGACAGACAGCAACAGGTTTACTGGGCTGCTGTCACTTTAAGAACGGCTTATCTGGTGATGAGGGTTTTTTTTGTTTGTTTTGTCTGACTGTGCTGTTTTCAACACATTGTTTTAAAGACTTGACAGCTGCAGTGGTAAGTCACACCAACTGTACTATTATTTTATAGTAGGCCAATTTACATAACAATTAAATGTAATGTCTTGATCTATATAGAAATGTGTCTGTGATAGAATCAGGTGTCTGCAAACCACTAGAATTTAATTTATTGCTCATCAATTTTTGAGGTTCTATTATAGGTTATCTATGGCTATTACTGGCTCTTGATTGCTTACTGATCATTTAAAATTCTGTAAAATACCACACGATTGTTTATTTTATTCCTTCTTGAGCCTTTAATCCAATATAATGGGTCCTTTTGGTCACACTTTAGATTAGGATCCAGTTCTCACTATTAACTAACTATTAACTACTACTTTTCACCCCCCAAAAAACTCCTAATTACTGCTTATTAATAGTTAGTAAGGTAGTTGTTAAGTTTAGGTATTGGGTAGGATTATGGGATGTAGAATATGTGCTTTATAGGTACTAATAAACAGCCAATATCCTAGCAATATGCACACTAATAAGCAACTAGGTAATAGTGAGAATTGGACCCTAAACTTAAGTGTTACTGTACTTTTAAATATAATGTCTTAAAGATGACAAAAGTTGCTAATGATTTGAGGTTAGTCAAAGTGGACAAGGAAAGCAAAAATCATGGTGGGTGGAATTCAAGAACAAGAGGGACAACATTTTTTACATTTTTCCTGTAGCTAGTGCTTGAAGTTTAACATAGTTTACAAGTTTAACATTTGTGTATATATATATATGTATATACATATCCTCCTGACTCCTGGCTACCAGCTATGGAGTTTTGTCCTCTGTAGAGGACATTATATTTTAGCTAATTTCTCTGAGACCTTGTCACAGTTTTAAGTCTGGATGTCCTGTAAAGAGCTCCCTCTCCTTGGTCTTTAAAAATGGCTGACATTAATTTAATGATCAAATTTAACACCCTTTTGGAAATATGATGATATTTTATTATTATCATTTACATCTGACTAATTTTCAAATTGTTTGTCATAAATCAACATCTCAAAAAAATGTTATGGGGTTTTAAATCAAAATATGACTTTCTCTTACGAAACAGGACATCAATTTTATACATGTCCACTGTAAAGGACAACAGGACTTAAATCATATTTATCAGGCTTTTTGGGAGAAAATATGGTTTGTACAGTATAAAAACCATTACGCCTATGAAATGTCCCTACAATATACAAAAACAAATGTGTGTTTGTTTGTGTGTGTGTATGTGTGTATGTGTGTGTATGTGTGTGTGTGTGTGTGTGTATGTGTGTATGTGTGTGTGTGTGTGTGTATGTGTGTGTGTGTGTGTGTGTATGTGTGTGTGTGTGTGTGTGTGTGTGTGTATGTGTGTGTGTGTGTGTGTGTGTGTATGTGTGTGTGTGTGTGTGTGTGTGTGTGTGTGTAGGTGTGTGTGTGTGTGTGTATGTGTGTGTATATGTGTATGTATGTGTGTGTGTGTGTGTGTGTGTGTGTGTGTGTTCACATGGTCTTTGATGTAGATTATAATGTAGGCCTAACTGGATGATACAATCCTCAGCAATAATACAAACAAATGTAATTAATTACAATAAATTAATAAAACAATGAATAAATCTGAATTTTTAATTGTTTCTCCAGATGGCTTTTTCAGCTGCTACTTATGGTAAAGGAAACTTTGGAAAGGTGTATAAAGTAACCTTTGGAAATACCCGTGCGGCTCTTAAGAAGGTGCCCTGTACTGTTGTAACTAAAGAAGAAATTCAGAAAGAGAAAAATATATATCGGTAAGTGTATATATGGGCTACATATTGCTACTTGTTCAATTTACTAACTAATGCAACAATTCTTGCACATTCTGTGCCATTTAAATGCATTAAATTCATACAAATATATAAACTGCAAGCTTACTTCACTTGTTTTGAGACTACATGAATAATGAATAATATTTGTTAACTGCAACTGGGCAGTGGAGTTTTAGTTCCCATAATGCTTTGTTTGAGACTGGACTGGGAGAATAAATGTTGAAATTAAGTGTTATTCTATGTTCTTTTGCTAAAATTGAGCAAAATTGAGAAATGGGAAGTTTAATTGGCTATAATGTTACATTAGCGATTACTGCTTACATTACATAACATAAAATAAAAAAGAAATGACATATTTTGTATGCTAATGTACGCTGAGGCTTGCTGTTAGTAGTTAACCTAAAAGAGATTTATTTGGATTTAAATGTTTTAGGACTTACTCAAGTCATTCAGGTTCTGGATCCTGGATACTGCCATTTATGATATTTCATATTTTGCACACATGATCTTATTGTAGGTCATTGAATCATTCCAATGTGGTGAAGCTCCTGGCAGATCCCTGGCTGGACTCTAAGAGCATGTGGAATATTCCTTTGGAATTCATCTCTGGGAAAACTCTGGAAAAACTTATGTTCAGCTCACAGTCATACATGGAGGTAAAATATTTATTTATTAATATTATTTAAATTTTGGTTGGAATTCCTTTAGCGGTTATTAAAACAAAACTGCATGTATTTTACGGAAGAACGTTGCTTTGGTTGTGCTTCTGCTCTGCGTGACTGTGCAGTTGACTATGACCCTTCACTACTGCTTTACAGTGAACTCTGTTAGAGAGCTACATATGGCAATTTATCTCTTCAATAAAATACCTTATTCACCTGTTAGTGTTGAGTAATAAAACCCCATCTTCGCAACATATTTACAACATTTCAAATCCATTAGTTCTTATCATCTCCGAAAAGACAAACAAATGTTGATTCTCATTTTATCACAAACTTTGTCGCATACTTTTTTGCCAACAGACTCTCCTTTGCTCAGCATATTTATAAAATAGGTAGAGATTTAGCGTGCTCCATGTTAGTGTTGTCAAAAATATAGATTTTTTGGTACGTAACGATACTGAAATAAAACATTTCTAATACTTATTTTCTACAGTATTGATACACCAATACCAGCTGCGCTTTCTTGCTTTCTCTTCTGTCTGACAGCGAGTTAAGACACACCTGCCTCTCTTTTACTCGTCTGGTTAAATAATATTGGTGTTACAGGGCCTGAATTTCAGTGCGGGATAGCAGGTATTGCACATTAACTCATTCCTGCAGGTTTCACACTCACACCCAAAGCATGCACACATAAAGCCACCTCTCAAACAGCTTGCAATTTCCTAAAATTAGTTACTTTCCATGGCTTATTGCGCTTAAATAGTCAAATACACACAACATTATATCAAAATGCCTGTCTTGTCAAGTATTCATGTAAATACAGTCTGTTATGTGTTAAGTGTACGTAAACGGTCGAGAAATAAAACGCATGTTTAACAGTAGTGACAGCAGCCTAATAAACCTGCTGCAAAAGAAAAAGAGAAATCCCTCACTGCTCTTGACTTTTTTAATAACTTTAGTAAATTTAATTGTAAGGATTATTCTGTGTTTAATTTTTACAATAAAGACTAGCAGTGTTATTTTACATTTGATAATTATGTTCAATTTTGGTAGTATTTCTTTACCTAAATACTACTGTTAGACCTATCTGAAAAACTTAGAGTTAGTTCACCCAAAACTGAAATTTCTGTCATTAATTACTCACCCTCATGTCATTCCAAACTTTCTTTCATCTTCAGAACACAAATGAAGATCTTTTTGATGAAATCTGAGGGATTTCTGTTCCTCCATTGACAGCTACACAACTACCACTTTGACACAAGTTCATGAAGAGATCATAAAACTAGTCCACATGAATTGAGTGGTTTAGTCCACATTTTCTGAAGAGACTCGATCACTTTATGAACAGACTGAATTCGGGCTTTTATTCACATATAAACATTGATCAGCAAACATCAACAGAAGCTCAACCGAACTTGCTTGATGTACAAGGACAAAACTTCTTGCAGAAGCTCAAATGTGCTGCGTAACACGAGAATGAACCTCATTGGTTCTTGCTGAAGCTCAAACGTGCTGCGTAACACGAGAATGAACCTCATTGGTTTTTGCAGAAGCTCAAATGTGCTGCGTAACACGAGAATGAACCACACTGGTTCTTGCAGAAGCTCAAACGTGCTGCGTAACACGAGAATGAACCTCAGTGGTTCTTGCAGAAGCTCAAATGTGCTGCGTAACATGAGAAAGAACCTGATTGGTTCTTGCTGAAGCTCAAATGTGCTGCGTAACACGAGAATGAACCTCACTGGTTCTTGCTGAAGCTCAAACGTGCTGCGTAACACGAGAATGAACCTCACTGGTTCTCACACGTAAAGTGAACATGCTTGAGCCTCCGTTTACCACAACTGATGTGTGAGTTGATGAATGGTTATATGTGAAAAGCTCAAATTAACTATGTTTAGCGATCATGTCTCTTCAGAAAATCTGGACTAAACCGTTCAATTCATATGGATTAGTTTTACGATCTCTTTATGAACTTTTTGAAGTAGTTGTAGTTGGCTGTCAAAGGAAGGGAAAAAAGCTCTCAGATTTGATCAAAAATATTTTTATTTGTGTTCCGAAGATGAACGAAAGTCGTACGGGTTTGGAACGACACGAAGGTGAATAATTAATGACAGAATTTTCATACTAACCCTTTAAAGCACTGTTTATTTCATTTGCATCTTTATTATATTTATTTGTGCTATCATTCGTAATTTGTTTGTTTGTTCTTCTTTTATTACTGACTGTCTTTTTTTGTAAATTCAATTCAAAGTTGGAAATCAAGCTTCCTTGTGCTGTGTGTAGCAACAAAATTACACCATTGTAAAAACACAAATACTCTGAGTGAGCAAACATTTAGGTGAGATAATTGTAATGGTAATTGATCAATGTATATATTTGAATAAAAAGCCTAAATGGTATCGAATATCGATATTATTCAAGGTATCATATCGACGTTATAAATTCCAGTATTGTGACAACACAATTCTCGCTCGTCATGGCAACTAACCTATGCCACTCCCACAACATACACGCTTCAAAGTAGCCAGAGCAACTTTTCTCTATTTACGGATATGACAAGGACACACACGGATGAGTGACGTATGTACGCAATTTCTCAACAATATAAACGCTTATTAACAGGCTTGTGAATCAGAGTAAGACAAAAACACATTTTGGAAGAAGGACTGAAAATGTTGCTACTAATATTGCTACTTTTGAACAAAAAAAAGTTACATAATGTATCTTAAACTTGCCATTTAGTCAAACAATTACCTTAAAATAATGCATCTCCTCCAAAAGGTTCTAAACAAGGTTTTTCATCGCGATGCAGTTGAAGAACCATTTTGGGATCCCTAAAGAACATTTATGTGAACATTATTCCTTAGTGTGAAGTATATTTTAATAATCGGAGGAAATTTTGTGCAATGGAAAGGTTCAATGGATGTTAAAGGTTCTTCAAGGAGTGTTACAGACTTGAATTTTTATTAATGCAAAATCCTTTTAATTTCTTTCTCTACAGCTAACAAAGCCTGTCATAATCATCATTATCAATGGCATGTGTGAAGGCCTCGCTTACATGCACAGCAAGAGTATCGTCCATCAGGACCTCAAGCCTGACAACATCATGGTGAGATGCTTTGTGTGTCAATGTTTTTTTCCGAACAAATTCCCTGTGGACAGATAGACTGTTAATGACTGGGTTTTTTTTCCACATGATTAAAATGTTTTGAGGAATATTTCTCTAGAATTTCAATTCACTCTCCTGAGTGTCTAATTATCTCTGTATTCTGATTGTACTGTATCACAATATGAAAAGTTATGAATGAACTTCACTCATTTGAAATGTTTTTTCCGTGCATGAGAATATATTATTTTCTCATCATGAGTGACTCAAACAAAAAAAAAGTGAACTTTTATCAGATAATACAGTGTGTCATTACAGCGTGTGTCATTCAAACCCGTGTCTTATTCACAGGTGGAACACAACACTTATAGGGCCGTCATAATTGACTTAGGACTCGCCAGATTTCAAAAGAACGGGCTTTGCTTTGGCGCAGAAGGAGGCAATTGGTGTTACTCTGCTCCGGAGATTTTCCAAGGAAAATACAGAGACCAGTACTCTGATGTGTGGGCGATGGGGAAAATCATAGCAGAGCTCCTGATCATGCCCAGAGCGAGACTCCCTCCGACCATCACCACTGTTCATGTGATTGCAGCCATGAATATGAATCCATATGCTTTCCCGGTCTCTAGAATGGTAAACAAACTTGTTTTATTCAGACCTACAATGGCGCAGATCTTAGGACAGATTGTTCAGGCAGGGAGAAGGTGGATTTTGTATACTTGCCTTTTTGGGAATGTAGGAATGTAGCTATTTAAAAGATTCTCTAGAAGCTTAGATTCGGCAATGAGTTTATTACTGACTGACGAACTTCACTAACACATTTGCTGTGTTCACGTGCCAGTTATGAACTCGATGAAGTGTAAATCTCAAGTTAGTAAATGACTACAATAACTAAAAAAAGGATGCATTAAGAAACATCTTTTAGGTTGTGCCTGTGAAATGTTATCATATGGCCAACAATCAAAAGAGGCTAAATGTTTTTTAAGTGTATTTTTGGATGTTGAGAATATGATTTAGTTTTACTGTCCTTTTTGCAGAGATTATATGTTATGATATAAATTTTATTTTTTTTTATTTTTTTTCTGTGTTATATATTATTTAATTATGATCAGTGTCAGTTTAATGGAAATGTCAAAACAGTGGCAAACAGTTATTTGTTGTTAATGTGGTTGATTAATAAATTTATTTTAATATTTATTTTAATCTTTGTTGATACACATCTTTTGACATACTAGATGTTTCACTTTCAGAAACTATTGTGCGATGTTCCCTTAAGGAAATGTTTCTGCTCAGAAGTTGTTGTTTTTTTAATTCCTCAGAAGACTTCATGGAGATCTCATACTTGTTTCGTTTAACTTTCTTTCAGATGTTTCTCTTAAAGAAATAGTTCACCCAAATATTTATTTTTATTTTATTTTTTTTCCCCCTACTATAGTAGTCAATGGGGAGCGAGATCTGCATTCCTCCAAATAACTTCCTTTGTGTACAGCAGAACAAAGAAATATATACAACAACTTGAGGGAGAGTAAATGATGACAGAATTTTCATTTTTGGGGTGAACTATCCCTTTAAAACAGAGTGGCAGTTTGTTTCAGTTTGTAGTTCAACCACTAGAGGGCGTGTTTTATCACCAAAAAAAAATGTTATAAAACGTTCTTTCAACTGCAGCAAGATGTTTTAATTATAGACAATTATGAAAAATGTGATTTTAACATATCTGCGCGTTAACATTGATCATAAGATCACAAACACCTACAGTGTATGTCAAACCTAGTTAGGCATCTTCAGGGTGTGTAATTCTCTTGAAATGTTAAAGAAACCTGTCTGTTTAAAAATAAATACATTATATAATGTATATAATGTAGGTATATAATTGAATGTTTCCTGTGTCTCCCAACCAATAACATTTCCCAGAAGTCAAAGCGGGGGCATAAAACATGTTTCCAGTACATATGAAGACTTACAGCATACTTTTCATAACATAATGACATAATGTAACATAATGTAATGAAAAAGCTACACCATTCTTTCGTTCTTTCTCTTTCTTTCTTTCAGATTGATTGATTGAATGAATGAATGAATGAACTTGTCATTAACTTGTTCCAAAGAGCATCTTGCATTTCAGTAAAAGCAAGAAAATTTTAACTTTTGTATTTATATTAATCGATCATATCTGTGTCTAATTATCTTATCAGTTATAGCTTACCCTTACAAAAAAAATAAGCATATTTAAAGTTCATTTTGTTAATTATACTTATATAAAGTTCAAATATATTTTTAAGTATACTTTATGTAGTAGGTATACTAATATCAGTTTACTAGTAGTATACTTGAAAGTGTACTATTTAAATACTGTTAGTGTATAAAGTACTTTTAAGTATACTTTAAGTGTAACAGTAGTAAACTTTGAGTACACGACTATTTTACAACTTTGTTTTTCATTTGTACTGCAACTATACTACAAGTGAACTTAGTTTACTAGCTCCAGACTCCGGGCATGGAGGGGTCCTTAGGAGACCAACCTGACCCCAGAGTCTGGAGCCTTGACTCGGCTTGGTTCTGAGATACGTGCACCCGCTCAAAGTTGGGATTTGACCGGGCATAACTCAGGAACCAAGCCGACTTCAGGCTCCAGACTCCGGGCATGGAGGGAAAATATTTCTAGCACCTTTTTAAATTATGAAAGTATAAAGTATTCTCAGTAAACTACTAGTTTAGTAGTTTTATACTGCAAGTATACTCGTAAGTTTTCTTTAAGTGAACTAAACATCATACTTATAGTTTACTATTTATATATTATTTTGCATTTTAAGTATACTTCTATTTAGGTATTAATTTTTATACTTAATATAACTTTAACAGTACTTTAACAGTAGATTTGATGTAAATTCCTACGTACGCTACCAGTGGACTAGACAACACAAACATTTACATACTCAGAATTAGGAACATGTCTGTTTTCTTTATAAATCAATATTTTCAAACAATATAAGTTTATAAGACAGTATATGTAAAACTATGTGAAAAAAAGTTTTTAATAGGCTAGCCTACTCAATCAAACGAGTAAACAACTACAAGCCAAATATACTTAAAATACTTAATTATAATTAAGTATATCTTGGTCAAAAGATTGAATTCAAATATAGGCCAAATATATACTTAGACTTTTCTGTCATTTTAAGTCAAGTATACTTAAGTGTAATTTTAAGTATATTTCTGAGAAGTATATAAAAAGTAGACTGAAAGTAGGCTATACTTTCTTATTTTAGTTTAAAAGAAGTATAGCACACTTGAATAAACTTCTTTTTTTGTAAGGGTATGTACAAGGAAAATTCAATTACATTAATTTTGACAGAAACTTGCCCAATTTACCTCACCACTTCGTCTTGTGTTATATGTAAAACCTTGTTTAACGAGTTAAGTAGTGTTATAGTTAATTAGATCCTTGTCAATGTTTTCTACCCACAACAAGCATAAATAAGATTAGATTTAAATGTAACATTAAATTAGGACAACACTAACCATTTTTATAGTAAATTTTAAGTAGGCCTACCATTTGATAGATGATATTCATGTCAGTGAAATTAAAGGGCAAAATGTTAGTCATATGCAGTGATTACGCTGAATATCTGCTGAGGCAGCAGCGCGCATTACTTGCAGTTCGATTTTCCAACCACCAGAGGGAGTGTGTGAACGCTTATTTGTAAAGCGAAAAACATGCAGCAAAACTTCTTTCAGTTAAAGGTCCATTGCTGTGAACGAAAATGTGTTTGTGAAAAAAAAAATTAAAATAAATTGGTCATATATTTATGAGTTCATGAGTAGTTCATGATCATTTCACCTGTACTGATAGATAAAAGTGATTACATTTAACAAAACAATTTGTCTACGAAAAATCAATAAAAGCACCCTCTAACCTTAACCTTGTGTGACAAAAATAATTTCATGGTACACTACCAGTCAAACGTTTGGACACACTTGACTGAATTTATGCTTCTCGCATTCTTAAAAACCTTTTGATATAAAGGCTTTTGCTTAAACATATGAGATTAGTTTTAATAATAATACATAATAATAATGACCTATGACTATTCAGTCATTATTATTATGTATTATTATTAAAACTAATCTCATATGTTTAAGCAGAAGCCTTTATATCAAAAGGTTGACTAAATATGACTAAATTCAACCTCAACTTTTTTTAAAGAATAGACCATAAACATTTATTCTATTGCAGCGGACGGTGGGTTCCTTGGCGATGATCCATCAGTACAGTGAGATCACCTGAGGGTGTGAGCATCATGTGACAGTGAGAATCTGAATCATCACTGGGGTGTGTCATCGGTGAAGCACCTCTAATGATTGGCTCACAGAGGAGAAAGAGAGATACATTACCTCATAGCAGAGGAAAAAGAGATGAGCTCATACTCACCTGACTCAAATTCCCAGCTCAGAGTAGCATTTACACTCAATGTAAAGCCCCAAGTGTTTATGTGAGAGAGAGAGAGAGAGAGAGGAGAGGAGAGGGGGAAGGGTCAGTCACAGTGCTCAACAGCAGGAAGACCTGAGTGCTGACCATTGATAATATCTCTTGAAATATAAATGGTAAAGTAAGGAATTGCAAAAGGCATAAACGGAGTTAGAATCTCTTAGAACAAATGTATTTAATTATTATTATTAGTATTAGAATTATTTACTATTATTTAATATTATTTACAAATATATAATCACAAATCACATAATCCATATTAAGTGTGATAGATTAATTAATATTGAATTTATATAATATAATGTAATCTCAGTGCTGAAATTCCACATGCTTGCATTATTTTTAACATTAAAAAAAAAATCAAATAATGAAAGATTATAATGCTAGCAGAATTTCAGCAACTGCTTTAAACTGATAATATAATATAATATCGTTAATTCACAACACGTTCATCATATATATATAATTAACGTTTAAGGTATTAATGCTGACTGATTCATTTCATTGTTATGTGACACCACATTACAGCATGGCATGTGTACTGACAAATGCTCTACTGGATGATGTCATATTAGGTCATAATTTACAGTATGTGGGTGTAGTAAGTACAGTATGAGTATATGCAAACATATATCGAGAGAGAAACGTCAGCACAGACTTCAAAAGACGTTTCCAGTGACTAGACACGCAGGTTCCACTGAAATCAAAGTGAACGAGTTGAAAGACAAAGGGGGACTTTATAAACAAAAGACCCAGGCCCACAGACAGGCTGGCCAGGCAGGGAAACACGATCTGTTATCCATAGTTGATATTGATTTGGGCCTTGGGCTCCCAGTAGACACCATTAATGGAGGCAAATGACCTTTTGGACATACTGACTGTCACTAAGGTGCTGGCACTGATCCAGAATGTGTGAGAAAGACCCGTCCTGTACATCTCATAGTGTTGCCATCTGATGGACTGATGCTGGAAACTTTGTGTGTCAAACCAGTTAAAAACACTGGGAAACTGTAGATGCAAAGAATACCGAGATAGAGTGCAGGCTTTGTAAGAGATGATCGCCTCTATATTTGCCATGCAAAGAATTTCATAAGCATCTTTCATAAGAAATCAGTTGAGTATGCTTGCCTTTGATGGTAAAGAAACATGGCATTCTGTTATTCTGTGTAGTCAATATGAATATAAATGAAACCAGCTGCAAGATTTTGCAAATTACATGTCTCATGTTGTCACTACAACACTTTTTCATTCATTTAATTCATTAATAGAGTTTCTTCACTAAAAATATGACAAGATCTCAGAGTTAAACTGTGTCAGAAAAAAATCATCTTAATTATGACACATAACACTTAAGCAAAACATGGTCAGGTCAAAGTGTCTGAATAATTTTTGGTTCCAAATTTGTATCAATTTTACTGGTAGTCCACTGTATGAAGAATTTTTGGGTATAATATGTCACAGTTTACTTTATTTTGCTATCCTCACTTACATAAATTAACTATAGTGTCCTGCACCCACTAGTAAAAATATATCAAAAATATCTGAATAATTTTTGGTTTGACTGTATATATATATATATATATATATATATATATATATATATATATATATATATCAAAATTAACTATCATATATACTATATATTTATATATTAGTGCTGTCATCCAAAATAAAAGTTTGTGTTTATATAATATATGTGTGTGCTGTTTATATTTATTATGTATGTATAAATACATACCCAATATATTTACATGTATACATACATATATATATATATATATATTATATTATATTATATTATATTTTTGTTTCTTTGTTAAATATATACATGCATGTGTGTGTATTTATATATACATAATAAATATACACAGCACACACATATATTATATAAACACAAACTTTTATTTTGGATGCGAATAATCGCGATTAATCGTTTGACAGCACTAATATATATAAATGTGTGTGTGTGCGTACAATTTTACAGCATGTTTTAATTATAATAACCCTATTATTATAATGTTGGAAATGTTACCTAACCTTTGCCTATAAATAATATTTAATAGGTTAGTCTGTGACAACTTACCCTATAGAGTGTGACAACATGCCCCACTTTAAGGTCAACGTATGTTAAATCAATTAAATTATTAGTTTTTAATATGCAAATGTATTTTTCAAAACTATATTTTTGTGCATTTTTATGTTCAAAAAGCTTTTTCGTTGTATAAATATTTGTCAGTACAGAAACTGGTTTTCAAAAATAACCCTGAAATTATTTATTGGAATAAAAAGTGTGACAACGAGTGTTATTAATTTGATTAATATTAATAAAATCTGTTTTTGTATCAGTTCTACAATTAAAGCTACAATATGTTTGTTATTATTATTTATTATTATTATTATTATAGCTGCTGCTGTTGTGGCTGTTGTTGTTGTTGTTCCAGATTTCATCTTTGCCGCCAGGCGTGGCATCATGAGGACAGTGGCGTCTGAGGTGGAAACACGAACGGTCTTTGTTCAAGGTTTGCCTGCGATGTAGCTAGACACGTGCTCGCTCTCTCTCGCTCGCTCGCTCGCTCTCTCTCGACCATAAATGTGCAGTGCAGATCCTGCAACGTCTGTCTGATAACTCCCCGTGTCTCTTCTTCTCGCTGCCTGTGTGCGCTTCCTCTCAGTGTAACAGCACTCCATGCGCAACGGTAGTCCAAACAACAACTCAGTGACCCGCTGCAACCAACGGCAAACAGGGTGGGCGGACCCCCAAATTATGTCAGTTTAACTCTTTCAGATTGGGGAAATATTGAGGACAGAGGTTTCAGTTTCTCTGTTTAAAAACCACGAATATTCGCCGCAAAATTTCAGTCATAATATGACACTCCGTTTATTTAAGAATCATAACAGAACTGTTGTTGTAGATGTAGAAAGCAGCTGGACGGTGTTGTTTTCAGGCGCACATGTGTTATCGTTCTGGCACGCCTCTCCTCACAACAGAATGCGATGAACTATGATGTTGAAGCCTAATATTTACGCATAAAATTATGTTTTGGATTATTCATTAGGAGTGAGTTGTGGGTTGCTACAAAGGAGTCTGAAATGCAACGGGATGGATGGATGGGTGGATGGATAGATGGATGGATGGTGACTGTCTCAGCGAGGCAGGGCATGGCAAGCTGTTTGAACATTCATTCTTATATTTCTCAAACTGCATCAAAATGCGCTGGAAATACTGATCCATTATAAAAAATATACATAAACTACTTTAAAAATAATACATATTCTTCATAGTACAGACGTAATGTTCTATGTGTAATGCTGCAGTCCTATGCTGGTGTTCACATTATTTTTTTATGAATGATGCTGATTCGCGGGTGATAACTCACTTGTTGAGCTTTGATAATAATTAAATTACACCATGCAAAAAAAAAAAAACCAAAAAAAAAAAAGAGAAATTACCTTTTTTAAATGTCCCATAAATGTAACTGGATAAATAATACAAATAATAATAATAATAAATGAAAATAGTAAAAAAAAAAAAAAAATCATGCAAAATCTTAAACGGAGTGCAAATGGCGATGGTATTGCAAACCAATGTCTGGTTGGGCCACTTAAATTGAAAAAAAGACACATGTAATTCAATGTCTTCAGTGGTGCAACAGTAGCGAGTAAGGCTTGCAGACCTGGCTTTTACCGCGATCAACACCGGTTTGAGTCCGCCTTTTGCCGAGCTCGCTCTTCTCCATTTTGCCATAACATATCATATCAGAAAGGCATTTATTTTCAATAAAAAGGAAAATAATGTTCTAAAAGTGGAAATAAACTGCCTAACGAGTGTTTAATAATATTAAAAGTATTTATTGGGTAGGGTTAGGGGAAAGTGTAGGGAGGGTTTTTATTCTTACAATAAGGCAGCATCCATTTAATAACTTTAATAAATATAATCATTTACACTCCATGATATCATTGCATCCTGTTAATGTAGAAAAATACTGAGGTGCAAATAGTATCTGCTAATATAAAGTATAGCCTAGTAATAAATTATTACTATTTATACTTCTTGCAAAGAACTGTTGCTTTTACATGGTGTAAATAGAATATATAGCTATTTTTACTTAGTGTAAATAGCATCTCCAGATATTAGTGTAAATAGCATCTAATTTCTATTTACACTTAGCCAATGTTAAAATATGTATAATGTATACTGTTTTTATTGTAACAGTATTTTTGTTTTAAGTAACGATAAACAAAATTTTAATTAATTAGTTTTAATTCTATTTTTAATTATATATATATATATATATATATATACTGTAAAAAATAAATGTGTAAAATAACAGAAAAAGTACCGGCAGCTCATTACCTGGACATTATCCAGTAATTTTACGGACATTTCCATTAACCCTAAAACACAATGCAATGAAGTACAAAATTCTAAATACAGGTAAAACTAAATTAATACAGTACATTGTGCCCTATTTCTATGGATTTTTAAAAAAGTGTATATATAATACTAATATATACATATATAGTTACATTATATTTATGGGACATTTAACAAAATCCACTTTTAACTGGATTAATAGTACTAATAATAATAAATGAAAATATAAAATACAAAACAATCAAAATATGTATATATTTTATTCATATTATCTTTTTATAGTTGATTTTAAATTGTTTTTATTGTTAATTTGTTTGTCTTTTACTTATTAAAAAGTGGAACAAAAACAGTTATTACAATTTTGTTTATTTGTTTATTATTACTTAAACATAAAAATGAAACAGTACCGTAAAATAAAATAAAATATATCGCTCAGTCATAAAAATAGATTGATTCTAGGGAATACATGCTGCAACGGCTTGCCATAGGCGGGGACTGAGCGAACCAGACGGGGTGGAGCATCAGTTAGCCTGGCCCTTCTCGGCGCAGACATCCTTGTGTCCCGTTCGCCTTCTGCGTATCGGAACCGGAGAAGGGGCTGGTCTGTGGGAGGGACTAGCGCAAAGGGTGGACTTGGACCAGGAGGGGGCGGGGTGGCGGCGAGGGTGCTGTTCCTCCAGTCTCTTACCAGTGTCTTTGTCTCACACTCTTTTGTTAGCCATGCCTAGCTTGCTGGTTCTAGCAGGGATCATGGAGAAAAATGGGGGCTACGGCGGGGATTTGGCCGGCTCCGGCTTCGGCAGCGAGGGTCTCCTAGTGCCACCCGAGGAGGAGGAGGATGATTCCCGTGCCCTTAGAGTTGCGCTGGGCCAACTGTCGCTGCTGGGTCTTGGAGAGGGCGAGGACGGGGCTCCTGCGGGTGGTGGTGGTGGAGGAGTTCAAGACAGGAGTAACAATAACCACCACAATCACATCCCATCGGAATCAGGGATGTTACAAGGGAAGAACAAGTTGTGCGCCCTTTACGAGAGCTCACCGACCGAAACCAAAGGACGGGGCTGCAACATAACGGAGTGCGTCCCCGTGCCAAGCTCCGAACATGTGGCCGAAATAGTGGGGAGGCAAGGTAAATACAACGATGCGCACTTTCACATGCTTTCAAACTCGTTCTCCAGGGTGTGCTGCTCAAACTAAGTATGGAGCTGTCTTAACAAAGAAAAAGGGAGTGGTAATGCTTATTAACGTGTCTGTTTTTGCCAAACTGTGCCAGTATTTCAGCGCGTAGATGCCATATACATGGACATTTCCTCTTAGCTTTAAGCAAAGTTACCAGCGGGTACGAGAACAAAGGCGTTATTCCACATCCACGCCTTCAATGTCAGCACGCTGCTTTCCCTTTGTCGTCTGAGGGCGCGTAATTCTATTTTTTTGAAACAGAAAATGGAACGCGTGTGCGCTCGCTGGATACAATGTAACAGTCAACGGTCTTTGTTGACTGGATACATTGTGTCATTCGCTCCTTCGCGCGCCTCTGTAGTTCCTGGGGGCTTTCATATGCAGCAGCACCACGTTGTTTTTGTCAGACAAAGAGGACTTGTCGGGTAACTTAAGTCCACCGCTTATGTCCATAATATCGCTAAGCTCATAAAAGTGGGTCTCGTGAGCACCTAAAAGTGCTGAAATTCTGACAGCGTTACAAGACAAAGAAGTGAAAGTCCTTGTGTGCGTTGAGGGCAAAGCTGGTGAGGCGGGGAAATGGAAAAAATACAAACGTGACTTGGCGGAAAAGTTATATTATGAATGTGTGATGATATTTGGAATAAGTTGAGGAGGTAATCTCCTGTTGTTGACCATGATGTCTCATTGTGATTAATAATAAGTCACATTATGACACATTGAAGGCACAGTATGCAGTATTCTGAAAAGCCATGTTGCATTTGGTCCTGGAGAGACAGACTATAAAGACTGTATTAGAGTCACGCCCCGTCTACCAGTACAACAGCCCTGCACTCAAAAGCAGGGGGTCAGGAAGCCTCTACGGAGCACACCGTCCATTCATTAAGAGCGTAATATCTTACCCAGATGAAATATGCACTAATAAACGTCCACAGCGAGTGGGTTCCCTGCATGTAACGACTTTGTCAAGTTGTGAAGTGGCCTGCGTGTTTCAGAAGTGAACGCTTGAATCCAACTTGGGATGCAGTGAGCGCGTGGATTGGAAATCGCTGATTAAGAGGATTTGAAATGGGGTCTTTACCTCATTAGTTACTGATATTACAGCCACATCCTGTGCTGAATAACTAGACATTTGTTTGGCCTTTATTAGGTTAATTTAATTGCATTTTTCTATGAATAGATAGGTGCATTTGGCCTGATAATAACAAGCGAGAGTGATGGTGAAAAAAGCAGCACACTTATGTATCCTTATTATCGCCATTAGTTGGAATTTGAGCTGTAAGGTTCCAGTGCTTTGTTCACCTGCAGTGGCTGCCATGCCTGTTAGGAGATGTGCTCCTGCAGCGAGAGGGACGATTCAGCGGCGGGAGGGAATCTGTGTTCCCCGCTGTCAGTGCTAGACAGTCCATCCAGGTTATTTTTTTAGCTTCTGCTCTACACAATGAGGCATGAAACCAGTGTGCAGAGATCTATCCATTGAACAGGGCCCCTGGGCGGAGAAAGCCACCCCACTCTTGATAAGACACCACTGAGGTGCTAATAAATACTCTGGTGCTGTACACGAGGCAGATGCTGTGGAGCACCACACCTTCTTATGAATTCGTATCTCAACAATAACTTTATGGGGGATTTAGCTTGCATTCTTTGTGATCGAGTAAACTCCATCTGCAGATGCAAGAGAATAGCTGGGAAATTTACATCTGAAAACACGTTTTACGATTTGTGTTTCAGTGCTGAATATCATAGTACCTGTAACTGTCAGTTAGCACATGGCACTCTTGCAGAGGAGACGTCATTCAGACAACAGTGATTTTTAAGAGCTACAGTAATCACAGGTTTGTTTGTTTTTTTTGTTTGTTTTTTTTTTCCATTTTAATAGGATACGTCAACACAGACTATAATGGAATTTTTTAATATGCTAAATGGGATTTATTATGGTAAATACTTAAGATAATTAAAAGCCAACACATTTCTTTCTATGTTATGAGTTAGCAGCAAAAATATTACTGAGACAGTGTAATGCAGCAAAAACAAAGGCATTGTTTTAATCGATTTGTACGTTTACAACAGAGAAGAATGAACAGCAATTCCTAAATTCACTTTGGGCCTCATTCATTAAACACGAGCAGAAGAAATTTCAGTGCACTTTGTTTAATCAATAGTTTTATGAACAGAAATGACAATGAAAGAAAGATTAACACTGATTTTTATTCTGTTTATGAATAAGGTCCAGTGTATTTAATGATAAGCAACAAATTGCAAGACAATCCTCATGTTTATGATCAAAAAATGGTACTTTAGTACACTGTGCACAAAAATTAAGACAATGCTCATTTTTATCACCCAAAAATTGAATTTTAATATATTGTGTACAAAAACAAAGACAATGCTAATTTGTATCATGAAAAAATTGTGTATTGGTATATTTTAGGGGTGTAATGATACCCCCATGTCACGATTCGATACATATCACAATACTGTACTCACAGTACGATATTATTGCGATACTCCAAGACAAATGGTAAAAGGATAACAAAAATTTGTACTGTTGTTTAAGATGCTAAATTTGGTATTACATTGGGGATGGACTTGGTGTATAATAAATAGGCTTAGACTTGGTGCTGGTAACCCAATGCACAGGACAATGCTGATACCAGAATAAAAATATTCATGATTCTAATGCTGAAACACATTTATTTTGGATGCAGTCTGACTATCACTGACTAGATCTATTTAAAATAATGTAGGACACTTTTTACTGGTAACATAAGACATTTGGCATTATCTGGACCCACAAATATTCCCCCATTGCATTATTATACATTATATTCAACATAGTAGTTTAATGTAGTACTGACACTAAAACTCTGTAAACTTAATTTTTTCCCCTCACACAGTCATTTTCATTTTGGGTGACCTATGCACAACACATTGTCACTATCCACAGTAATGATATTTTGAGATTTTTGTATTGTGACACGATATATTGTTACACCCCTAATATATTTTGTATATAAGTTACAGTAGAAAAAGCAAGGGCAGGCCCAGACAATGTGCTGACTTTTTCAAGCTTATTCAAGCATGGTAAAATGATAAAACATGGTCAATTTATAGATGTTAAATTGTGTTAAACAGACTAAAGATTACTAAACTTGTATTAAGAACTGAAAACACAATCAAATTATCCAAAATGTTTAAATAAATTGCACTCCAGAGATGGAGAACGTGCAAAACTGAGTGAATGAGTTCTGCTGCAGATTCGGAGCATGGGTGACCTTTTGACCCTGAAACAAATGAGCAAAATAAGTATTAATTGACAGATTTTACTACTATAACACTCCTTCTCCACTCAACAGGTTGCAAAATCAAAGCTTTGCGTGCAAAGACAAACACCTACATCAAGACCCCCGTCAGAGGCGAAGAACCTGTCTTCCTCATCACCGGCCGCAAAGAGGACGTGGCCCTGGCCAGACGCGAAATCATCTCTGCAGCGGAACACTTCTCCATGCTGCGGGCCTCCAGGAATAAGTTGGGCGTCTCTTTCAGCGGCTCGCCTCCTGCACCGCTACCTGGCCAGACCACCATACAGGTGCGGGTGCCCTACCGTGTTGTGGGTTTGGTGGTCGGACCCAAAGGCTCAACTATAAAACGCATCCAGCAGCAAACGTGCACTTACATCGTAACTCCGAGCCGCGACCGCGACCCCGTCTTTGAGATCACCGGCTCCCCCGGGAACGCCGAACGGGCTCGGGAGGAAATCGAGGCGCACATTGCTTTCCGCACGGGTGGCCTGCATGACCACAACAATGAGAACGACTGCTTGGGCCCTGACAGTGGCAACGGGGGTCTGGAGAGCCGCCTGCAGCAGGTGTGGGGGCTACAGGGGGCCCCGCGCAAGCCGCTTGCCAGCAGCTACCGCCAGAATTTCTCAGACACCATGGTCGGAAGTAGCGGAGGAGGAGGAGGAGGAGGAGGAGGAGGAGGAGGAGGTGGTGGTGGGATTTACAGTAAAGGTGACTTTACCAACCACGGCAATGGGGACAAGCCGTGCTCTTACTTCGGCTCAGAGGGCACTCAAAGCTGGGGCGATCCCGACTATCCCAAACAGGTGGCTTACTATGCCCAGCAGCGCTCCAAAAGCTTTGGAGGCCTGCCGCTCCCTCTGACCAGACTGTCGCCGGGTCTGCCCGAACCGTGCGGCACCAGCAACTCCAACGCCGTCGGGTCTCCTCATGCCCAGGCGCGCCGCGCCCACAGCGAGCCCACCGCCACCACGGCCGCGTTCACCGGACGCCTCCCCGTGCCGGATTCACCGCCTGCCGTGGCTCGGGACTGCATGACCTGTTTTGAGAGCAAGGTGACGGCCGCTCTGGTCCCATGCGGTCATAACCTCTTCTGCATGGAGTGCGCCATCCGAATTTGTGAGCTAAACCATCCAGAGTGCCCTGTCTGCCACACCCTGGTCACACAGGCTATCCGAATATTCTCTTAAAAAGTCGTTTTTCTTTTGTTTTTGTGCTTTGTTTTTACTCTGTAGAATCAGTTTACTTTTAATCTTTTTTTATTTGGCCAGTATTCACTTTTTTATTTTTCAGAAAACACAAAACCAAAACAAGCAGATATTTTAGAACACACTGCTTGCTTTACTAAAAAAAGAGGAAGAAGTATTTTCAGATTTTTCTTTTATATGTACACATATATACATATATATTTTATAAAGGTTTTTTTAAAAATGGAAAGAACGTAGTTCTTAGCATGTTCATTTTTTTTGTTTTTTCTTTATTTTATTTAATTTTTTACTGGTGCTGTTTTTTTCCACATGCTGTGTGTGGACAGTAACAGGAGTAATAATGTGAACATTTTACACTTTTCCTTTGCTGGGGAGGTATTAAAAAATATCATTACAAGTTTATTTCTTAAGATTGGAGTATAGTTTTTCATCCCAGCATCTAGTATTCTTTCTTAAGGCAAACTAGAATCTTAAATCTTTGCACCTTAAAACTGATGTAAAGTGATTGTCACAAAACAAAACATTACATTGCTAGATGTCTATGCGAAATAGATGGTATAGAGATGGCCAATATAGGCTGATATATATACGACCTGATGTCGGTGTGGCTTTAAATTTGGATCATATTCTAAACAACACAATTACACAATTAGTATCTGCTTTGCTAATCAATATTTGAACGGGTAATTGACGAGTAAAACAGGGAGTTTCTCTTTTTTGGTTTTGTTTTGTTTCTGCACCAGTCAGCCTATTATGTGATGCATCTAAAAAGGTCTTATTAGGTACAATACAAGAAAAGAACAAATTGATTGGTCAGCTCAAAAAAACCTTGGAATTCATCCAGCGTTCTATTGTTTAAAAGGTCTTTCCCAGGTTCCTTTTAGTATCGTTTTTATTCTCATTTCTGCACTCAGTAGGTTTATGATTTTTTCAATTTCCACACATTTATTTCGTAAAATGCTGATTACGAGCATAAGGCATGAGATGAAGTTAAAAAAAAAAAAAAAAGCTGAGGGGGCGATTGAGGGGAGGGGGTCTGTAATCTGATCCTGAATAGACCAAATAGACAAAAGCAAGCAAGACTCCGAGCTACAGTACAATGTAAATCACCCACTCACGAGGTCCTGCATTTGAGTTGCAAAGCGTCCTCTGACTGTCTGTCTGTACTGAGGCAGGTGTTGCATATCGTACTTTAGATTAAGTTTTTTTTTTTCCCTCGAAAGGGTCGGGCTGTCAGGGGGGGGAATTGTGCTCTAATTCTACTCCGTGCGTACGCTGTAAAGACTACAGAGCTCCGGAGCTCCTCCCAGAGAGTATATTGTTTTGTCGCAGTGGTGGTACAATCCCTGGAGCGCCCCAACATGGCCTGCCCTAGGAGGAGCTGATAATTAGCCATACATCAGAGTCCAGGTGCAAAGCAACTGCTGTAGGAAGGAGGGGCGGCGTACAGTGGCGTGAATAAGGATGGACGAGACGCTGAGCAGGGGGCTAAACTAGGTGCAGCTGGGGCCCCTCCTGTCGATCGCTCTCTCTCCCGTTTTGGTATTCCCAATGGGGAGAAAGGGGGCCTCTTTTGTCCTGCCATGGGGTGAAAAAAAATTCAAGAGCAGATTTTATTTCAAAGAGAATCTGGGTAGAGATAGACCCAAAGCGATTTTATTCAACTTCCCGAATCTCTCAGAATTCCGTTTAATGTGCAAGAGAGGCAGGCCGTCGAAGTTTCCATGGAGTCTTCCTTCATGAGCGGGACATCCTGCCGTGACCCCCTCGAGACAGTCCTGCCAGTGCACGGTCACAAGCAACCAATCGGAGAACGACCTTGAACTCCACAATGAAATCAGACAATTGTAATTGACAAGAAAGCAGGGGGGGAAACGCCCAATTTGGTGGCCGCTCATGCTGAATCAAATTACACACCCACTGCCTGTCTCATTGCAGGCTAGGGGATTTCGGAATAGGGGATTAGAGCATTCGTAGGTTGGGAAACTGTCTTTTTTTCCCCCCCTCTTGCTAGAAGGCCACTACAAAAGAATGGAGCCACTGAAAATGTACTCTGTTTGAAATGGGTCAGTTTTTCCCCCATCGAGCCTCTCTGCGCCATTGCCACATGTGCGCGGTGTTAGAAGATATGCTAGGGTAAGCTTGTGATTGTATTTAACTTACTATAACGATTTACCTATGAGCCATTAGCATCTTAAATATTAGTTCTAAAAACTTTTGACGCTCAGTTGACTGTTACAGTAGTTTTTCTGCTTTGTTTGGTTTTAATGTATTTACGGCCGCATTAGCGCCTGACAGTGTTTTTGTTTGGCTTTTTCGTTTAAGAGAATAAGTACTTTCTATAAGTGTCAATGTAATAAGGTACTTTCTTTAACTGTAATATATTTCAAGTCCCTTTAAGAAACAAAACTGAAAAGGCTTAACAAATTAAAGCTCTTAAAAGCACCTTATTTTTAAGACGGATCGAAAAGCATGTGCATTTCTCGACAGCGAACTCAAATGGCAAATATTATCGTTATTATTGCACTTAGGTTATATTTTGGGTTAGTTTGTTGTATTGCACGGATGGCGTATTTTGAACAGGTCACTTAGAGTTATTTCTAAACGTCACAGTCTTTAGAAATAGAATCTTAATTTCCTTTAAAATGAAAGGACACCAATACGACTGTATTGAATAGAGGTTTTTCTTACCTTCTTTTCTGGTTCTTCAAATCCCCAGCACTGATCAGGGACAGACGCTCGTCCATTGAAGGAATGTATGATTGTGCATTTCGGTCATTTATATATATACACATATAAAAACCAAAACCATTTTGAAAAAAAATATTCATTATGCAAACTAATAACTCGAACTTTAGAATCTGATTCAGAACATTTGTCTGTCTTTAAACCACATTTTGTTCTCCTGCCTCTTTTTAAGGTCACCAGGTCAGCGTACGCAGGAAACAGCAATAACTGTCTTAATACTTAATAAAACAAGATATCAGTTAATCTTTATATCTAAAAATGCACTGTTACAAAAATGCTTTGCAGTGGTTGATAACCCTAAGAATTGTTTAAAGCCATGCACATTGTATTTACACAATAAAAGCCCTTTTTAAGAGCAAAACAAAAGCAGTAATGACTTTCCCAATTTGAAAATGCAGCACTTCAAAAGTTTAGTTTCTTAATCAAACGTCGCAACTTCAGAGTGATGATATTGTTCAAAGAATGTAGCCTGAATCAATGGAGAAGGTGCAGAGGATATTATTCAATACAGGCTTTGAAAGGGAGACATTTTAACTGTTAAAGACTTTATACAGCCAATCACAGCAAAACCTTTTTTGAGTATTATTTATTTGATAGGAATAAGACTATATTTATTGACATTTAGGGAGATATATAATAAAGACTGACTACCATAGGCATATCATTAAATATTTTTCACTATATAAGCAATTCTGAAAATATTGTAATAGTCTCTAATAGCCTACTTGCTAGTTTGTAATATAACGTAAGGCGTCATCCCAATAGAAATTTAGTAAATAAAGTGTGAAGGTAATGATGCCCCAAAATCTGAAAGCTCTTCAGAAAATACATAACCAAAAATTAGGGTTATCACAATCAATAGGGGAATGAATTCATATAGTTTAGTTTGTACAGCATTTGCTTTGCCTATACTGAACGCATAAACGGTTATGACAATATAAAAATTTCTACACACCCTATTGACAGGATATACTACATGTAAGAGCAGCTCAGAAGAAATTAAAAATATATTTAAAATGCATATCAGAACGATCTAATCATCTTCATTCAGATCATTTCAGAATGACAAGGGCACTGTTATGCCTAATGCGAAATAACTGCTCATGCAAAAAGCCATTCTGATCGAGAGGGGGGGAGTGGTCACAACGTAAGACAACAGATTTGCATGGAAAAGTGGTCCAGTTTTGGAGTCTAACAGGTTTAACAAGAATATGTTGTCTAACGTGAAGCTTAACATTAAGAACCACTGTGAATCGTTTACGCTTTTGCTTTTTTTTTCTCAGTAATTAATGACGTGGTGTTGTTAAATAGTTGCAATTCAACAGCTTCTCTTGCTTCTTTTTGGTTGTGCATGCTGGGAAATTATTTTACAGAGCATTATTTACCTTTGAACAGCCTGTGTAGATAAAATATAACAGAGCCACTTGTACTACAGAGATCTTTAGTGAGGACTAAATGTCATGATGTACAATGATACCAGTTTATTTTTCCAAACATACTTCTCTTACCCAACATAAAGTATCTAATGCACAAATTTGCACAGTTTTGCTCATATGTTTACACACCCCTAACAGAATCTGTTTAGGTGCATTTTAAGATTGTATTTTTTATTTAGTACGGCCCTGAAGATGCCATATACAAAATAATTATGCTCATTCAGAATTCGCATAGTGCGTTTTCTCCTCGAGCTTCAATGATTGTTTGCAGCCTTTTGTGAAAGCTGCATGAGTCCCTCAATTGTCCCGAGTGTCAAAGCTGAAGATCAACATCGTATAGCCGCTGTGGGGAAGAAGTGCAGAGCATGCTGGGAAACCAAAGAACTTGGGGGGATGTTTGTCAAGAACAGTGGGCTGCGTCAGAGACTCAAAACTATCGCTTAAGATTACAAACAGTCATTGATGCTAAATGAGGAAACGCATGATATTAAACAAGGGCATGTGAACAATGTTTGAACAATTTTGCCTTGTAGGGTGTACTAAAAAATAAAATAAAATGCAAGGGGTTTGCAAAACTATGAGCTGAACTGTACCTTACTGCATTCCCATAATGGATATATTTGCATTTTTTTAGGTTTGATATTGTCAAATTTTCTATACGCCCGACTAGGCGAACAGTATATACCCTTCTTGCATAGCAGATAGCAAAGCTGCATGTATTTATCTATAACCACTGCAGCGTCCGTTCCATAGAATCACCAGAGAACATATACATGATGCACTTAAGCAATTATAATGCCTTTCAGTATAGTACAAAGGGCAAATAATGTTTTTGAATGTAAAAATGGCCACCCAACCAATGTCTAATTTTGCCTTTTGTTTCTTTATCAAAAGTGAGCTTTAAGTTGAAATTCATGGCTAGAGAAATACCACCATATCTGTTTAGGTTCTTCCTCACAGCATTTATACAAAGCAACTTAAAAAGGGAAATATAGCTGTTTCGTAAGATTCTATTTTGCTAACATGCATTATTATTTCATAGACAGAGGAAGAGGTCAGTATCTGGATGTTATTTATGAATATCTTTAATGAAGCAAACATATTTATAAGTAACTTCAAGACGTTTTGTTTTTTAATTAATAAATTAAAAAGTTAATATATTTCTAAAACGCATGAAGTTGATTTCTACTAAAATGATTAAAACTATAGAATTTTTATTTATGAAAGTTAGAAAAATCCTTCACACTTCTGACAGCGTAAAACGAGTGGGGTGGGGTTTCAAAGGCTTATATTTTAAAACGTCAGATACGTACCGTTTTAACAATGGGATAACGGCGGAAATATTTTATAGCATTCGGGGGAATTTTAAGTCACTTCAACTTTGTGCCTCAATACCGCGTTTTTGCATACTAGACGCAATCAGAAGTGTTGTGTAGCTGAGTGAATAAAGGGTCCCTTCCTTTTTTTTTATTAAATTGCTTTGTTTTTAAATGCAATTGTTATGAAGTGATAACAGGCTGAAGTATAACAGGGTGAAACTGAAAAATGATTGTGCATAGTACACACGCATAGTAATACAAGCAAAAATCAACTACATGTAACGACGTTCCGATTTCCAATCGTTTCAAAATATGCATGACAAAACTTTAAAAAAAAAAAAAAAACAAATACAAAAAAAAAAAAACAAATCACACTTTTTTTCTGCAAATCAGATGTTCCGTTATCATATTTGCTTCCAGATATGTGAACGGAATGCAGATTTCGAGCACACTCACAGTAATACCGTTATTTGCATGTAACTTGTATCATCTCTTAACCGGCAACCTGTTTTGTCACATACAAATGAGGCTTATGTACAAACTGCACTCAAGGGCTGATGATTACGTTTCATTATTACCGAGAGTGTCTCAAACATGTCAAAGCGGTGAACTATTGTTTACAAGAGAAGCATAGTCTCTCAATACTTACTTCATGGTGAACACGCATCTCGACTTTGTTTTGGCTCTGTGGTGGCAATGATAGTTGTGTAGTGGTTTCAATTTCAGTCAGACAGGAACATGGGTGGGGGGGGTTAGGATGGTCATTGACGTGACCTCGCTTGGGATGAGTTACTCCGGTCCGACAGTCTGTATTTGGTAGCTTCCAGCACAGTAGAAGTGTTTCATACAGCTCTCATAGTGGTCTTAGTGCATTAGTTTGGTCAAGCATCTCCTGGTACTAGTGTTCAATTTATTGTTGATAAACGAGGGGTTTGCCATATCATAGACGAGGCTAGCCGATACTCCACGAGTCGTTTTTAATTTCATAATTCAGTATGGTGTCTACACGGGGCACGCAAACTGCAGGTTTTTTCCTTAGGACATGTTCTTTGTGACCTTCATTTTTGATATTTGATCAATGTATCTATGCCATACTAGCTTTGATTTTTTGGTTATTTTCAAGAAATTGTATTGTAAATGTTTCTAATAAAACAAACTGAATAATCTGTCACCGCTACCCTGAATTCTGTTGGTCGTACACCTGATGATTTGAAACAAAACTGATTTTTATTCATAAATGTCATTAGAATACACAGAAAACTGCAAAATGAACAAAAAATAAAATAAAAACCACCAAATATTTAAAAAATAGAAGTATACATTGGTTCCCATGTTCATGGAAGTATGAGGGAATTTTAAAATTGCCTGGAAAAGTCATGGAAATTAATAACATTTCAAAAAGCTCATAAATATTTCATCAACTACAAATTGCTCTTTGTGAGTGCAATCTCTCTATACCATGATTTTCCTTTTCCACTATTCAAGAACAACTGGAAAGTTCATGTGGAAGTCACTGAGAACCCTGAAAAATACACAAGCTTCCAAGTGTCTATGTAAACCCAAGTTAAAAAAACCCAACAGCTGATAAACATCCATGTTCATTGAAAATATATAAATGTATTTGCACTATTCAGAGCCTTTGTTCAGGAGTCCCACTGGGAAAAGAACAGGCACGATGACAGAATCTTCCCAAAGCAGTAATTATCAACGACTCCAGCTAAACGGCTGATATTCAGCATAACAGATTGATGGCATTAGCATAAATCTTTCAGGCAAGGCATTTAGGGAAGCACCTCGTGTCGTGTCTTTAAACAAATTACAACACTACTATAAAAATAAAGCCAAAAAACACGACCCCCACGGTCCCGTCCTGAGGCGAGGAGAATATGAACGCCACGGCAAACGTATACAAAGATAAAACCACACCAAAAGCATAGAAGACAGAAAAGCTGGGACAGTGAGTGAGATCTCAAGAGACTTGCTGCTCTTCGGGTTACATGTAGCAGATAACAAGGGTGGCCAGCGAGGAATTCGCTTCCAGTAAGAAAACCTCAGCAGTACATCACAAGCCATCAGTTCCCCTGCCTTGCAATATAATATGGTCAATGTACCCAATGATAGAAGCTCCTCTTAGAGAGCCGAATCCCACCTGCCGCTCATTTTCAAAGCAGAAAAAAAAGACTGTCAAAAGACAACACCCAGAAACCAGTTAAAGTAAAAAATAATCATGCTAATGTCCACTGAGCCACAGAAATTACGATAAAATAATGGCTGACACGCATCAGTAGGGATGGGAATCATAGGGTATTTAAAGGAATAGTTCACACATATCAAAAAATGTATCAATTTTAATTTTATGGATGAACTCTCTTATGATTCTGGTTCTTTTTTAGTAATTCTGAGGAAAATCAAGGAATGGACTATGTTTGGAAAATTTATATTCCATTCTTTACCCTCTTAACAAGTCTATTGTGAAATTAAGTTCATTTTTAACAGAACCATAACAAATCATACATGAATAACCTAATATGGTAACACTTTACAATAAGGTTTCATTAGTTAACTACTTTAGTTGACATGAACTAAGAATGAACAATATTTCTACAGCATTTATTAATCTTAATGTTCATTTTAACATTTACTAATGCATTATTAACATCAAAAGTTGTATCTGATAACATTAGTTAATGCACTGTGAACTAACATGAACAAAGAGTAATAAAAACTGTAACAAATGCATTGCTCATTGTTAATACATTAACTAATGTTAACAAATGAGACCTTATTGTAATGGGTTACCCATAATATAATAAGAACATTATAATATATTATATATTTTTGTGGGGGAAGCTTCACATAAGAAATATACAGGACAAAAGGTGAGTTTCCAAACTTTTTAAGTGGGAAACAAAAATCATGTGCCTGAAAGTTTATTGCTGATTTTAAATTCATAACTGACATTAAATAAGATGCATAATTATCGTTATGCTATCAAACATGTTTAATGCATATATTGTATATTTTCTGCATATTTTGTTATGTTGATGCAGAAGAATGAATACATTCAAAAATTGATAACAGGCTGCATGAAAATAATTTGGTAAGTTTTGTTTTTTGAGAACCAGATAATTCCCAACCCTGAATCTAAATATCCTACTCTCTTATACTCAAACACTACAGCACATACATCTGTCTATTAGCTTAACCTATCAGCATTACTCTGATCCACAGAAAACACTCCCAGCGCTCGTACAAATGAGTGCCATGACTGGAAGAAGAAACCCTTGAGAAATTCCGATCAATAATCTAGTGATAGAAAAAAAAAAAAAAAAAAAACACGTTTACAGAAGCATGACAAAAGAAAGCAAAAATACCACAGTATAAGATCATATTTGCATTAAATAAATACAAAAGAGCCGTTACAGCAGCATCTGTGTAAGAATTGACTGAACAGGCGGCTATGATGACCATAGTGTGATTTTCTCTGGAGTAGAGATGCATGGAAAAGTTCTACTTCTGCGGTGGCACACTAAAATAAAAAAAAAAAATATTAATTTTACTAGTGGATGCCCATTGTGATCAGAAACCATTCAAGAGTTATTTAAAGGTAGCATTACACATTCTGCCCTTTTTCTTGTTCTTCCAGCCCATTGTTTGTATGTAGACGGTCTGTGACAAAAAGTGTGAAAGAAGCAGCCACGTCTGAGCGCCCCAGCTAACTGCTCATTTCTAATTAGTCTGAAACAAGAAGCGTGGCCTCTTAGTTCTGAGAAAATGTTTGATGCATTCAATTTCAACATCCCTTATTGTCCAATTTTGAAGATTATTACTCACTGATTCTGGGCATAACTAAGTAAGTCCGTTACATATGTTAACCACACCACGCGAAGGGAATACAACACAGTCGGACGGTGACGGTCATGGTCAACCTCACAGCCCAGCCCAGCAAAGTTGTCGATTTTTCCCGGATCCCATGGTGGCGCTGTGGCAGGTCAGTTATTCTGACAGCAGGCACCCTGCTTGCCAGAATTCTGTGTGGGCTGTACAGTAATGGGAACCACTTTGGAGCTGGGGGAGAAGCTGTCATCACCACGCCCTGACATCTGCCTCTGGGACACGATACGGTAGATTTCTGTGTGAGAGAGAGTCGGGCAGAGATTACGGCATTACGGAGGGTTACCTGGTAAAAGTGTTCGTTCAGGTATGTTAATGACAGTGGAACAAATTCAGCTGTGGTTCATTGTGACACATAGAAATGAACAGTGTAACTGTTAAACACTGTGTGGCTGAACAGAGGTGTTTCCCAGGCCAACCAAAAAATAAACAAAAGAAAAACAAAAACAAAAAAAAAACACTATTTCTGTGAGGTCAAACATTTACAGTTTGACCTCAAAACACAGTTTCACTCATTCACAGGAAAAGAAGAGTATTTCTGTGGCTTGGAGTTTGCTGCCATCTAGAGGCAATACTTATTAACATACAAAAATCACTCTGGTTTTGGATTGCCTACTACATCTGACTTGAAACAAAAACAAGAAATGTCACATGTAAAATAGTTACTTTTTTTTTTTTTTTTTTAATTTACATTTTTTTTAAAGAAAAATGTTCCCGGTTCTTTAAATAATTTATTTATTTTTTTTTATAAATTTCAAAACCAAGCAGAAGTTTTTATTTGAGATTCACTCAACCCTAAATTCTCATTACTGTAACGTGACAAAATAATGATATTATTTAAAATGTAAATGACATTTGTAAAGTAGCCAACTGTATTTATTATGCATTATTTTTTTTTTTTTAAATTAAAGGCTTTTCTGGATGATTTTCATTTCTGTACTACAACAATGAGAATGGGATTTTTTCCCCCCACTATTTGTTCACATAGTAATGACAATACATTTATGTTACATTTCACCCTAAAATTAAAATAATAATAATAATAATAATAATAATAAATAAAAATTTACAATATTTGAAAACGCCCCCAAAATTCTTATGGCAATGCATCTGGATGTTTCACTTTTGACCTAAGCATTTAAACTATTTAAACACTATTTTTCTCATTACAGTAATCAGAATGTTCTTAACGAAACATGGTTTACATGACATGGTTGGTTCGGAAAGAAATTAATGAAGATGTTATCCAGGAATGGGTCAAAACTTGAAGTGGTATCTTCATATAAATATCTTGGAATTTGGCTTGATTAGCTCTTTAACTTTCACTGATCATAATCTTCAGAAGAAAGTAAAATCTAGACTAGAAATACGATCTACATATCTTGTTGAAACCACCGTTATTTGACTATGGTGATGTGGAGTATAGGAATGCATGTAAAGGTGTTCCAGAACAATTAGATGTGTTATATCATGTAGCTATTAGAGTGATTACTGATACACCTTACGAAACACATCATTGTGAATTGTACTCCCTTTTAAATGGGATGTCATTACATATTATACGGGAAGTTATTAGACTGGGGTATTTTTATTTATAAAATCCTGTTAGGTATGTTACCCAAATATCTTCAAGATTTGCTCCAACATCATATATAACCAGATCATCTAATCATATTCTTTAGATTATCCCTAGAAAGAAAACTGTTTATGGTTGTTCAAATAATTGGTATGTGCTACAAAAGTCATTGAAATTAGAAAAATATATTTCAATCTCATTTAAAAAAAAAAAAAAAAAATAGGAAGTGTTTTATCACAGCCTGTAAATGTTTTGAATGAATGTATGTGTGTGTATAGTAATGTATGTTTGTTAAGAGATTTTATCTATCCTGCCAGGCTTGTGCTGAAAATAAGAACTTGTTCTTATTTGCCTTTCCAGGTTTAAAAAAAGGTTAATAATAATAATGAGATTCACCCTTTTAGATGATTTGCTCAGGACTGACCTGTAAGAATGGTCTGAAATGCAAGTTCAACATTAGAAGAGTCCAGCGCTGAGGTCTCCAGGAAAGAAAGTCCATGCTTCTCTGTAAAACACACACAATTCAACAGAGCACTTGACATCTAAACAGACACACATATATTATATTTATATATATATATATATATATATATATATATATATATATATATATTTATTATATATATATATATTTTTTTTTTTTTTTTTTTTTTTTTACTTTATATCTAGCTTCAAAGAAAAATGGTATAAATATCTAGATAGAACAACCAGCTAGAAAAGATAAACAAGTAGCATGCAACATATATAAAAATCACAACATTCAGTATTTGAGATAACGGAGAAAACAGTTAACAACAGGTATCTAAAAATGGCAAAACATGGCGCTAGCAACATCAATGTCATGGGGTCAATTCCTAGCAACACAAGTATAATGTAAAATATGAAGTATCTATGAAGTAAATATAACAGCACCTGTGAATTCAGTGATCCTTCAGAAATCATTCTAATATACGGATTTGCTCAAGAAACATTTCTTATAATTTCAATGTTTAAAACAGAGGTCCAGCTTCATATTTTTGTGGAAACTGGGATACATTTTTTACAGGATGGAAAGTTTAAAAGAACAGCTAGCAAGAATCTTCTGTGTATTTACTGTCACACTTTTGTCTTTACTGTCAAATTCTTACTGACCCCAAACTTTTGAACGATACTGTAGATTCAAGTCCCTATGTGGCATATTAGGTCTTTTTTTTTATATAGTGAAATATTTAATTAAAGGCTACCATTCATTATTATTTATTTTGGGTGTGGATTTATTCTAGCTGTATTAAGGTGTAACTTTATACATTTGATTTGCCATAAAAATGACTCAACAGAAACTTAATATTATGAGTAGCATGAGAATTACAAGTCAAACTAGCTTCCCCAACGCTAACCTGCAAACGCTTTGGCTTCATCCATAGGAACAGCCCTCAGATGGCGCAGGTCGCTTTTGTTCCCTACTAACATGATGACAATATTGCTGTCAGCATGATCCTGCAGTTCCTTCAGCCAGCGCTCAGCGTTCTCATAGGTCAGATGCTTGGCGATGTCATAGACCAGCAGGGCTCCTACGGCACCTCTGTAGTACCTTTAAATACACACATTTAAAAGATGCGTTTATTAAGGATTTAAAATATACACAATTTATTCCACAACCTAAAATGCTCAATAATGGTGTGGTTACCAAGAAGTATGGTCTTGTGATTATTACGGTTATTAGAGTCTTCATCTTATCTGAATGTACATCAAGCACATGCTCATTCAACTAGCCTTACTTCTTGGGAGTCTATGGGATCCCATAATATTATCAGGTAATAATGGATAAGCAAGCGGAGTCATTTTTAACTTGAATGTGAAAGACTTCTGGTGTCAGTCGCTTAGTTATTTTAACGGTGCAAAAACAGTCTATTATGTTGCTCGATGTTGCAAAGAAAGTGGTATTTGGTACCAAATTGACATTATGGTTTTGAATTGCTTGAAATATGATTGAAATCACTTCAAAAAGGAAAATACAGTTAAGTACAAGGTACAGAGCAAGTCTGTCATATAGGCAACATAATATTACAATTGTGTGCTTGGGACATGGCTTTTAATGGTGAGACTTTTGTTTTGTAATCAGGCTCTCAAATATTATATAAAAATTTTGATTTAGATTTATCGGCCAATATATCGGTTATCGGCTTTCAAATATAAGGAATACTCGTTATCGGACAAAATTTTCATATCAGTGCATCCCTAAAATTAGCTTCCTTCTATGCAGAAAAATAAGGTGGACATGGCAGGCCCTGAAAAGTAATGTCTTTTTTTTTTTTTTTTTTTTTTAACCAAAAGGCCTAGAAACTGAATTCTTGTGTTTAAAATCAGAATTAATTAAAATTATTCATATAGCACATGAAAGAATTACATCAAAGATGCCAAATGGGACACAACGTTGTATCTTCACAGATGATGAAAATGCCACAAAAATGGGTAAAAATCATTAAAACTTGTAATAACTTGGCCTAAAATTATGCTTTTTGTCTCCAAATATTTATGTATACTTTGCAGATGCTATATCATATTTTTAAGGTTCGACACACACATTCCCACATATTTTTGTCAGGTGTGATTTTTCAGGAAACCAACTTTCGAGATATCTGTCAGGTAATAGGCATGTTACATGTTACATGTTATATATTATATATTTGCACAAAAAAAAAGAAAAAGAACTTAAATTAGCTGATGTCTTGGTTGATTTTATGAAGACACTTACGCTGATGTGATGGCCCTGTATCTCTCCTGTCCAGCCGTATCCCAGATCTGGGCCTTGACGGTCTTGCCCTCCACATGGATACTGCGTGTGGCAAACTCCACCCCGATGGTGCTCTTGCTCTCCAGGTTGAACTCATTCCGGGTGAAGCGAGAGAGCAGGTTACTCTTGCCCACACCAGAGTCTCCAATCAGAACCACTGCGGATGACAAGGACACCGGTGCGTGAGATCAACTGCCTCAACTTTATGGTGCTTTTATACACTATTGTGTGTGCTATTGACCCTGAAGACACACATGACACTACAAGAGCTCTTTTAAGCAGATTCCATTTGTGTGCCAGCATAAACCGGCATCCCTCCACTGCACAATAGCAATTAAGAGTCAAATATTTCACACACAGAGGGTGTGTTTCCACAAAGCTTTTAACAATGAGCGAAAAGGGCACGACCAAAGAGCAACTCCCTTTTTCACCCACACAGGCAGACTTATGAAATGCTGGGTATGTCTCTCTTCTGCTGACAGTGGCAAAAATAGAATATAGATATTGAAACTAAACTAAAGAAACTAACCCCCAGTTTCACAGACAAGGCTTAAGCTAGTCCTAGACTAAAATGCATGTTTGAGCCTTTTAACTGAAAGCAACTTGTACTGACATATCTTAAAATATGTTAGTGCCATTGTTTTGTCTCAAGATGCACACCAGTGATGTTTTTTTCTTGTGTACTTTTATAAAAGCTACTTAAATATCCTAATTGAACTAAGGCCTAATCCTGGCTTAGGCTAAGCCCTGTCTGTGAAACCGGGCCTAATACTTTTATTTAACAAGGTTGCATTAAATGGATCAAAAGTGACAGTAAAGATTTTTACAGTGTTATAAAAAAAATTCTGTTTTAAATAAATGCTGTTTATATTCATCAATGCTACAGGGATGCTACAGTTTCCACAAAAAAAAAAAAAATAATAATAATAATATTAAGCAGCAAAATGGTTTTCAACATTGAAAATGTTTCTTGAGCAGCAATATTAGCATATTAGAATGATTTCTGAAGGATCATGTGACACTGAAGACTGGAGTAATGATGCTGAAAATTCAGCTTTGCATCTCAGAAATAAATTACATTTTAAAATATATTCAAACGGTAAAGAGTTATTTTAAATTGTAAAAATATTTGAGAATTTTGTTATTATTTTTTGCAGCCTTGGTGAGCATAAGAGACTTTTCATAAACATTTAAAAACTGTCCCGACCCCAAACTTTTGAACGGTAGTTTATAATTTGTGCCTGAGGAACTTAAATGGATAGTACACCCAAAAATAAAAAAAATCTGTCTTTATTTACTGACCCTTATGTCCTTCCAAACCTGCATGTTGTTAGTTTTTCCACAGAACACAAAAAGAGAATCTTAATTTTATTTTTCATATAAAGACTGGTGACCAAAAATGACACACACACACACACACAAAATCTCATTCTCAAATCTGTATATTCAAACGATCATTTCACATTCACTTTGCACATATGAGAACCAGTTGTTTTTGGCTTCAAGAATGTAAAATCCAATTTATTTTTCCATTTGAATTTTTTACATCTGAACATGGAAGTCAATAAGATTTCAAAGCTTCAGCAGATGCAAGGACTATCAGTGAATAACAACTTGCATTTCAGTCTGTTCATCAAACAAAGTTAACGTAGAACATCACAAGACCGGAATATAACATGATTAAATCATTTTAATTTTCATTTAACCTAAATCTAAAACAATCTTGGCTAATGTTGTCAACTCATAAACATGAAAGAAAATCCACCAACACAAATCTTAGCTATATTTGTTCTAATGATAATGGTCTGAGTTAAACACACAGGAAAGCACTTTGACAAAGAATTTGCTTGTTTTAAAGCTAGTGGAAGGGCATGTTTAAAGAGCAGAACAGTGATTGAACAGCACTGACTGATTTATGATCAAACAGCAAAAGGTGCACAGACATCTTAAACACACAAGGAGGTCGAGGGCA